>PVKU01009159.1:0-64932 GCA_004027475.1 Anoura caudifer
TTTCTGGGTTTTTTTTTTTTTTGTTTGTTTGTTTGTTTTGTCTAGTCACGGCTGTTACGCAGTGAGGGGTGGAGCCTCAGGTGTTCCCCAGGGAGGGACAGCCCAGTCGCTGGGTAGTGACACTGTATGTGGGGGCGGGGTCTGAGAGGAGATAATGGCGGTTGCTTTACTCACTCTCAAATTCCAGTTCCTTTCACCGCTTCCCCTTTGCCTGGATTATGTGCGTGTGAATGTGGGACCACCTGGTCAGCCAGCCGCCTTGTGCGGCCTCACTGGTTCTGCACAGTTGCCGCCCCGTGCCCGGGGTCTGCTAGTCGCCGCCTGTGCACCTGGGGGCTGCCAGCCGCTGCTGCCTGCTGCCTGCGTGCCCGTCCGTACCTCTGCTTTTTCCTGCCGCGACTCCGCCCCTCTTACCGGTCTGGATGAATCGTTGTTGGACTTCCAAACAGTTTGATTTTCTGAGTTCTGGATGTTTTCTTGTTTCTAAATCTTTGTTGTCCTTAATTTTGGTTGTGAGAAGAGGCATAGTGCGTCTGCCTATGCCTCCATCTTGGCCGGAAGTTGCAGAGTCACCTTTCAGTCCTATTTACTGGCCTGAAAACCAATGTTCTATTGACTTCTTTATGCTTTCTTTTTAAAGATTTTATTTATTTTTTTAGAGAGAGGTGAAGGTAGGGAGAACGAGAGGGATAGAAACATCACCGTGAAAGAGGAACGTCAATCACTTGCCTCTCATACGCGCCCTGACTTGGGGCTGAACCCACAACCCAGGCCTGTGCTATGACCAGGAATCGAACTAGCAACCTTTCCCTTGAGGCACAATGCCCAACCAACAACCACACCGGTCAGGGCTTTTTATGCTCTCTTGCCCTTATGACTATATTTTACCTGCGTGGAATTGCCTACACCCTGGATCTTAAAGTTGAATTTTGGAGGTTAGAAAACCCCACTTTATCTCTACTTCCTAGTATTTTCTTTTCTTTCTTTTTCTTTTTTTTAAGTAGTTTGTCTTAAGGTGCTTTCAGTTACAAGTTACAAACTTATACTGGCTTAAGCAAAAAGAGAATGTATTGGATTATATAACTGAGAGCTGGGGATGCACTGCCCTTAGGCATGGCTGGATCCTGGCTTAGATGTCTTCAGGGATCTCTGCTTGGGGCTGGTTGTTCCTCTTCAGAGCCGCTGTCCCCCTCCAGGCACCTGAGGCCCCCAGCAGTCCCAGGCAGCCTTCCTGCAGCTTACAGCTCCTGCAGAAAGAGGAAGGCTCTCTGTTGATCCTGCAGTCAGGGTCACTGATCAATCTTCTGTGTCTGCTTTGAGCTGAGTACTTGCCTCTAACCCTTTTGTTGTGGTCAAGAGAACACCATCCTCTTGGAGTCAACTTCCCATTTATGAAACTGAGGGAGAGGCCAGCCCCCCAGACGTCATGTACTGACAGTGAGATAAGGCTAGTTCCCCAAGATCAGGGTGAGGGTTCTAGAAAAAAAGGATGGAAGCCGAACAGGCTGTTGCCTGCTTTTACATTAAAACAACAGATATCTTAACGTTCATTATGTGTCTCAAGGACCACATAAACACCCTCAGCCAGGACCTTGGCTTTCCAAGAAAAAAGGACCTAATGCAGAATTTTAATACCACTTCACTCTTATCAGCAGTTGAGATATTCTCTTTAAAAAATGAAAGGACCGTTGGGACATTTGCCAAAGCAACACTTTTCATAATAGAAAAAGAAAGGGCAAGCTTTATTTTCTCATGCATAACTAATATACGTACAATATGAATTTCCTAGGGTCTTAACCCAACTTCCTAGCAGAGCAGTGCCTCATTTATCTGGCATCATTAGGGAGCTAGGTTTCCTGGATGAGTGGATTTTGCAGATATGTTTGTGTTTTTGAGATTTAAATATGTAAAAAAAATCTTTCTTAAAGCACTTGTTTGTACTAACAGAATACACTGATATTGTGAACCTAAATGAACATTTTTAAAGCCATTTTGCTCCATGCTTTCTAGAAGTTAGTATATGTTTCAGTAGTTATGAGAATCCATAGAATAAACATGACCCTGTTTTCTGGACATGACTTAGGTGTGGGTGGGGAGGGCAGGTGACCGTCCTTAGGAATTTTTCAGATGAAACCTGAGCTGATTTCATTGTTAACTGGACTCTGTCTCTCCTGCCTCTCCCATCCCGTGTCTCCCATTCATGTCCACATGCCTTTAGGGAGAAGCAGACCTCCCACTCGTTCAGAGGCTCCTTAGGCCCTTCTCCTCTTCTCCAGGGTCTCTCAGCTGCGGTGCTTTTTTCTTCTTTCATGTGTATTGACTTGAGCTATTCTCCAGCACTACTTGGTCTTTACTTTATTCTAAGAGAATAATTGAGCCTTGCCAGGAGAAAACAGAAAGTCAAGCTTTTTTAAATGAATTGCATTAAAATTCATTCATATACCTAACTTAGTAGAGGAGGCAGGACAGGGATTCTGTTATTTTTCTATAAATAAATCCAAAGACTATGGGACTTATCCAATATGGACTCACACTGGGAAGCAAATGATGAAGTCTTTGGAACTGAGCACCAGATAAATGGGACATTTACTGGCCCACTCACTGATTCCAGCTAGGATCCTGTCACTTTGGAGGATGTGGGATTTCTGTGCTTTTTTGGCACTTGTGCAGAATGGCCAGCCTGCTCATCTCTGCGAATGCTCCTTATTTCCTGTTCTGTGGAACTTTTTCTGCCAGACAGGTGCAGAACATTATGGCCTGGTTATTCAGGACCATTCAAAATTCGTAGATTTGACCATGAGGTTTAATTGTTGTTGGCCCCCAGCAAGGCTTGCCTCTGCCCTATGTGAAGATCAAGCCCAAAGTCCAGTGGTATTTCTTTTGGATGGTGATTTTTTTAAACTTTATTTAGTTTGGTTTTTTCCTTTTTTTACTTTTTATTTTGACATAATTGTAGATTTACCAAAAAAAGTTGCAAAAGTAATCCTTTATGCCCTTCACCCACCTTCTCGTAATAATGTTAACACCTTACACAACCGTGTACTATGTACATCTTACATAGTACCATTGTCTGGACTATGGAGCAGCATTATTAACTGACCTATAGACTTTGTATGAACCTTGCCAAAATTTCCCATTAATGTTCTTTTTTTCTGTTCCAGGCTTCCACATTACATTTAGTTGTCCTATGTCTTTAGTCTCCTCCAACCTGAGTGACGTTGCCTCAGTCTTGTCTTTGTTTTTCATGACCATGACACTTTTGGAAAGAGGAGCCAATTATTTTGTAGCATGTGCCCTGTTCAGGTTTTTCTGATGTTTTCCCCTGATCAGTTTGACACATTTGGGCAAGAATATGACAGAAGTGACCTGTGTCCTCAGCACATCGTGTTAGAGGTACCTGATGTCTTTTTACCGGTGATGTTCAGGTGACATGTGCCAGGTTTCTCCAGTGTAAAGTTACTATTTTTTGGCTTTTCCATTAATAAGTATCTTGTAGGGAGATACTTTGAAACTATGTGACTATCCAGTTATAGGACATTTTTCTTCAAAGGATGTTTTGTGGGAGACCCTAGCATAGAAAACAGGTAGAAGTAAATTGTTTTCATTGAAATGGACATGAGATGGGGCCAGCATCCCTGCAGCCTCTCACCTCCTCCCTAACACAGCCCGAGTTGTGAGTTGTGTCTGTTGACCCCTCTGCCTCTGTGGAATGCTGTTTGAAAATCATAGCTCTTGACCTTTGATCCATGACTGTGGATTTTGACCTTTGGTTTTTGTGATACTTAAATGTGCTATGAGTCGCTGCCCTCAGAATACTCTACAAGATGACATTCTTCCAAACTGGAAGTAGCAGAGTTGAATTTAACCTCAGCAACACCAAGTGTGACTGATGTCAATTGGCAAACGTTTGGCCCCCTCTGTGTGCCAGCACTGTGCTAGAACCAGGGAATATAGAATTCAGAAGGCACAAGCCCGGCCCATTAACCCTGCATCTTTTCTTTTGGAACAGAGAGGACTTTATCATCTAGACCCAAGGAAAAACCATGAACAAACCCCCCCAAAAGTCAGTTTTTGGGGGAAAGGTACTTGAGGATATTTGGTTTGTGTGTTGAGTGAGTGCATCGGCTGCTTCGACCTAAGTAGCCATCATGTGTTGGTCCAAAGCAGTTCCTTTTCCTCTGAGAAGCATATGTGCTTTAGAGGAAAAGACAGAGGCAGAGTGACCGTGGTAACCACCCCTGCCCCAAAAAAGAGCCACCCTTTGGTGCCTTTGATTCTCCTTTCCAAGGCTGGAAGACTCCAGATTCTCGTCCTTCATGGGTGAGGTGTTGGAGCTGTCCGAAGTCCCATTGTTATTCCAGACACTCGCTGCCTGCACGCTTTGCACCCAGGAGGGAGGCTAGGCTGAGCAGGCTGGAGCTTGCTCAGCCAGTCATCTGCCTGCTCCTGGCAAAGGAGATTATGCCTCTGGAACGGAATTTTCTGGCTGAGCCTTTGTTACTTAATTAGTCTCCTGTCTCTTTTCCCTTCAGGACTATGGCAGGATCCAGGACACACCCCTCACCCCCCATTTAGATGAATGCAAATACCTCTAATGAAGTTTTTTAATCGTTCATTTTAAACAGGTTAGAAAATCGTCAAAACCGCTGTAGTCACAGGGAATACAGGGGTAGAAATAACTTTTCAAGGCCTATGTTTCTCAGGGGAGTAAAGTAGCAAATACCATCTCTTTAAATTCTGTTTAACATGAAGCCTTTATTGACTTCTCATGATGGTTCTGCACAATTTAATGCTCCTTTAAGTGAATATTATTTAGCTTCTTCACTCAAGTCAATGCAGCCTTGTGGATCTGTAAATTTAGATGCTGATCACAATCAGAAGTCAATGTATAAAATGGTTACAATTTAATTAACTGGTAATAGATCTTATGCAGTGTCAGGTTAAAGGGAATATATAAATATTGCTTTATGAACCAGCCTTTGCAGAAAGCACAGACACCGGCCACTCTCTCCTCTCTCTCTCATGGGATGAGTTATGGGATGGCCCTATTAACTGCGAAGCAGTGTGAGGTGGGGTGGAGGGAGGGGGGCATTCTTAAATGGCTGAGTCCACCGATCAGCCTTGAAGAACTTGACTTCAGAGGTCAATAAAAGTTCCTGACACTGTGAATTTCATTTTATGAGGCACCACTGAAAGGCATCAACTCATGGTTTGTCTTTGGCTTAGAGAGAATGTTTTGAAGGTTCATATGTACATTTGAGCTAAAGAACACGAGTTATTTCAACCTATTCACCTTACGGGAGGGAGGGGGGACCAGAAAACAGGCCCAAGAGAGAGGGACCTAGCTCTTGGCTCTGTCCAGCAGCACCATATGCTGCCAGTGAAGTCAACTCGTAGAGTTTACTCAAAGCCAAAAATCCCTTGGGAGTCTCACCCTAACTTCTTGCCTCTTTAGGAGCTGAGGCCCTCAGGCACTGGAATTCATTCATTCTGTTCCATTGCCCTTCTCCTCCAGCCCGGTAGGCCCCAGGAAAGAGTTTGATTCTTTTACTTCCTGAAGCATGTGTCTGCCACAACCCCAGTAGACTGGAAAGAGCCCTGGACTGGGAGTCATGCCCTCTGTGAATGACACCTGAGGCAAAACCCTAGCACAGGTTAGGGGGCCCTGCATGGGCTTCCTGCAGTTCCCGTGGCCTGGCACTGCTTGCGTTTTGTTGTTGCTTATTTGTGTTTCCTGCCCAACCGAAAGCTCAAGAGGGGAAATTCCTACCCATCTAGCACCACGTAATGCCCCTACGGCCTAGCATAGCACCTGTCACATGGTGAATGCTTCATGATTATTGTTCAAGAATGAATGAGATGCCCTAGCCAGGCAACTCACTTGGTTGGAGCGTTATTCTGATGCGCCAAGGTTGCGGGTTTGATCCCCCATCAGCGCACATGCAGGAGGCAGCCAATGAATGCATGGATGGGTAGAACAACAAAGCAGTCTCTCTCTCTCTCTCAAATCAATAAATAAAAAACAATCTTTAAAGAATGAATGAGTGAACCTCAGATCTGTGAACCTTCATCAACAAAATGAGAATGATAACTTGACCCTTTCTGCCCCATATGGGGCTGAGGAAGATAACCTCTGCAGAGGAGCTATGAGGTGTTACATGAGTGTGACGAGATAGTTCCTATGAGTCACTAGCAGTATGGTGACCTCGGAGGCGTTGTCTATATTGCATTTAGCACTTCCTATGACTTCCCTTTGGTGAGAATGCATCTGAGTCATTCAGTAGCAGGAACTGACAGTATCCTGCCTAGAATGAGAGACTCCTTGATGTTCACAGAAGCCTCACATGTCCCTCTACTCCCACGGTATGGATTAGGGAGGAGCCCAGAGACACTGATTTTCCTGCCTGGCATCCTGGAGGGAATCCACAGCTAAGCCAGGACTAGGTCCCCGGTTCCCTGGTATGTCCCCCACCCCAGCTCCGTGCTTTATCTTTATTCATGTGAGAGAGGCTGTGGAGGATTTAATTAGCTGCAGTCTGAGATGTGATACATGTCAGAGCTTGTTACTGTGGTGGGGCTGGTGGGCTTTATCCTCCAGTGCCACCCCTTGTAGTTCAGTGACCCCAATTAACTCCAACACTCAAAACAGCCTAGCTGGGCAGGTGTCACCAAGGGCCATTGTGAGGCCGGCACCCAGGTTCCCCAGTGCCCCTCAGACATGGCCTTCTCCACCTCAGCCTGACCCCCTATGGATGTTGATGTTGGGAAACATTTTTCAGTTCAAAGACACGACATCATTTTGCTTGGCACCAAGCTGGGCTCCAGCCAGAGCTCTTAAAAGGCTAGGCTGTCCCCTCCCTGCAGGCTACACCCTCGGGGCTCCCAAAGGGCCAGTACGACGGACAGGAGATGGAGCCTCAGGACCCACCAGAGTTACGGATGATTCCCTTCTCTGGACTAGGGTTTTTTTGTTACTTTCGTGTTAACATCAGAAAAGGTGAAAGAAAGTTAGGGAACTGGTCCAGGTTAAAGAAAATGAAAGTGATGTGACAAGTAAATTTAATACAAAATCCCTGATTGGATTCTGGTTTGAGGGGAAAACTGCTATGAAAGCACTTAGGAGACAGACAGTAACAAGTGTTGGGGAGGATGAGGAGAAGGCAGAACGCACTACAGTGCGGACGAGCCTGTGAAGTAGTACAGCTGCTTTGAGAGACCGTCTTGCAGTTCCCAATTCCTCTCCTAGGTACACGCCCAAGAGAAATGAAGACATACACCCATGTCCTGACTGGTGTGGCTCAGTGGTGTGGGCAGCATTCCACAAACCTAAAGGTCACCAGTTTGATTCTGGTCAGGGCACGTGCCTGGGTCGTGGGCCAAGTCCCTGGTTGAGGGTGTGCAAGAGGCAACCAGTCAATGTTTCTCTCACACGTTGTTTTTCTCCCTCTCTATCTTCCCTCCCTTCTACTCTCTGTAAAAATAAATAAAACGTTAAAAAATACATCCATGTACAAATTTCTATATGAATGTTCATAGTAGCAGCATTATTAATAGTAGACAAGAGGTAGAAACAACCCAAATGTTTCTCAAATTGTGAATGAACATACAAAATGTGATATAACCATACCATAGAATAATAATCACCTATAAAAAGGATGAAGTGCTGATCCGTGTGTGCTACAGTATGGATGGATGGACCTTAGAACATTATGCTACCCGAAAGAAGCGAGATACAAAAGGCTGCGTATTATATGATTCCGTTTGTGTGAAATGTCCAGAGCAGGCAAATCCATAGCAACAGGAGCACAGATTAGTGGCTTTCAGGGCCTATGGGAGGGAGAATGGGGGGGTGACAGGTCCTGGTGTGTCACGTGAGAGGGGTTTCTGTTTGCAGTGGTGACAGTGATGTAGACTTAGTGGTGAAGATTGCCCAGCTTTCTGAAAACACTAAAACCCACTGAATTGTACATTTTAAAAGGGTGAATTTTATGTTGTCTGAATCATGTCAATTTTAAAAATAAATAAAAAGTAATTTGGGAGACAGGAGGGAAATTGGAATATGGAGTGTATGTGAGATAATAGTTAAACTGATGTGATAATGGACTTGTGGCTGTTTAGGAGAGTGGTCAGTTGTTTGAGAGAGGCATGCCTGGTGGTCAAGTGTTATGACATCTGTAATTTACTTTCATGTGATTTGGTAAAAACATGTTTAGACAGGTTAGTGGACTAATGTAAGATAGTAGTAATTGGTAAAACCTAGGTGAAGAGTTTCCTGGTTTTACTGTTCTTATAACTTTTCTATTGAAATTGTTCAAAATAATAGGCTGGTAAATAATAGGGAGGTGGTGAATGGGGTTCCTGGCCCCAGTTCCTGTGTGTGTGTGTGCGCGCGCGCGCGTGCGCGTGCATGAGAGAGAGAGAGAGAGAGAGAGAGAGAGACAGACAGACAGAGTGACAGAGAGAGAAAGCATTTGCCTGAGTGAGCATTCTGGTTCCCCTACATATAAACTCTTTGAAAAAAGGGCCGAGCTGTCCCTGGGGTTTTTATGGAGACTTTACTAAGTAGCCGTGATTGACTAAGTCATTGGCCATTGGTGATTGATCCAACATCAAGCCTCCATTCCCCCCTCCCCAGAAATCAGGGATAGGACTGAAAGGTCCAATCCTCTAACCACTTGGTAGGCTTTACTGCCCACCAGCCCCCTTCTGTGGGTGGGATCCTAGTCACCTCATTAACATAACAAGAGACACTGTTGCCCTTCTCGTCACATAGGAAATTCCCAGGGGTTTGGGAGCTGTGAGCCAGGTACTGTGGCTGAAGACCAAATACATCTAAGATATCTATATTGGTCATCTGGATGAATATATATAATATAATCTTCTATATTTCACAGGTGGGAATGTTAGAATACCAAGGGACAGCGACAGGTCAAAAGTCTTTCCTGCTTTCCAGCTTGACCCTTTAGTCTCAGTCAGGATGAGACTAAACAAACTCTTGTTTCAGCCTCCCTCAGAAGGAATCACTTCCATCCTGGGCGGAACAGAGCCCACCCACCTGTTCTTAGGGAGTGCCTGAAACCACAACCAAACAGCGTGGGCCCCTGCGTCAACGGTCAGAGGGGAGGGTTGGTTCAGCCCTCCAGTGAGCCCGAAGTGACACCAAGGGGGCCGTCAGTCACAGCTCCCTCCTGACCTCACTCCTAGGGTGGAGAGGAGGCATGGTGGGGGAATGTTTGTCCTCTCTTCTGCAAGGGAAACACTAAAATAGCCAGAAAACACAATTTCTGGGGAGAGTTTTCAGGGTTAATTTTCTGAAGGTTAATTTTCTAAGCCTTTCGTGCTTAGAAAGCAGGATCTTTCCTCTGTTGGCAGGATCTGTGTTTGGGGTGGGGTTGTACAGAGCCTCGGCATAACTTGCCAAGTTCCTTGTTTCTTGTCCCACCCTCCACCCCAAGTATGGAAAAATCAGCAAGGTCTCAGGCAGTCTTGAGACATGAAGAAGGGCTGAGCCACATCCCTTCCAGAACACATGGTAAAACCAATCATTGAGAATGTCCGACCTAGAAGGGACCTCAGAGCTGCCTCGTTTTTCTGACGCAGACAAGGCTTTCTGCGAGAAACCCACTGCTCTCACACCTCGTGCCCGCCCAGGAAATAGAGTCAGGGGCATTGGCAGAAGCATTTACACCAACTGCTTTTACAGTCTGCAGGCTGATTTTTCAATGTGCAGATTTGCTATGAATTTATAGAGTGTTTTGATTCTAAATTCACAATGTGCATCTTTAATGGCTCCAAGTTTGGATAATTTCATGCTGTTTATATCCTAGCAGCCATGGTTTATGCATATTTCCCAAGTTATTACCCTCCTAGGAGAAGAGTGAACAACCTCCTTTTACAAAAGACAGTCCCATATGTCCTGGTTTAGTGCGTCTCTTTTCAGGGACCATTTTGCATTGAGAATTGAGATGTGAGGAGAGCATGACAGCTGGATAAGGCCCTGCCTGGGTTTGCAGGCAGGTGGGCTTCCGGGCTTCCTGGGCCCTCTTGCCTGACTCCCAGATGGTCCTGCGTTTGAAAATTATGAATTAGGCACTTTGCAGTCTCCTGGAGTTCTGCTTTTGAGACATTTTTCAACCTCATTTACCAACAACAAAAAAATGTTGCCCACCTTGATTTCCCATTGGAAAGAATTTTGTTAAGGTGCAATGACAGCCTCAAAAAAAAATGGTCCAGGGATTTTCTTTCTGACAGTCCTGCCTGAGGAGGGAATCAGAAATGAGAGATGTACAGGATATTTTTTGAAACTTAAAAAAATATTCTTATTGTATTAAAATATGTGTAATATGAAAAAATTTAATAATGGAAAATTGGAAGCAATTAAACATCCAGCAGTAGAGGATATGATTCATCTGTGCATTAGAATATAATACACCCTTTGAAAATACTTTCAAAGAACTTATAATAACGGGAAATTTCTCTTGACACAATGATAGGTGGAAAAAGCCAAGACCTCCAATTAGGCCTTCACATTTCAGACATATATGTTGAAACAAGATAAAAAGGGTCACCACATAATTATTAACAATGGTTATTATTGGGTTGGTGGGATTATGGAGGATTTTTTAGAAATTTTTTATTTCAAGGTAACTGCAGATTTCACATGCCATAGTAAAAATATTACAAAAAGATAGTGTGTACTCTTTACCCAGTTTCCTGTGGGGGGTTTAAATTTTCTTTTCTGTGCTTTTCTCTTTTCCAAATCTATAGCCAGGGAAAATAAGGATAAGGACTGTCATTAAACAAAAACAAAATAAAGAAAACAACAACAACAAAAAAGAAACACAATAAGCCTTACCCCTTTTTCTGGAGAACCTTGTTCCAAATTGTGTTTGATCTCTGTTTTCCCTGTCCCCGCCTTGCTGGGCCTGTTAGGCCACTGTTTTGCGTTTAGCACCTGCTAATACTGTAGTTAATGGGATCTTTCCCTGTGTATGGGCTTCCATACAGTGAGTTTATATTAAAGAAACGAGGCACAACTTCCAGAAGCAACGGGTTTACTCAAACTCTTTGGAGACAACAGAAAAGAAACACTTCTACATTAAAATAAAGTTAAAGTAAAACATCCATGTAACAACAGAGTAGAGAGTAAGATTTGATATATGAGCTGAATATTTAAGATTAAGCACAGTGGTGTTTGAGAAGCATGCTAGTAGATGTTGAAGAAATGCTTCTTGAATTGAATTATGCCGCCTGCTTATTCAGCTGGCTTCTTGTTCCAGGGGGTGGTGTCGGGGAACACACCGTGCTGTGCTGTAGGGAATCACTGGGGAAGAGGCTGACTGGAGTCGCTCTCCTTAACTTTAAAAAAAGTGATTTAGATGTTCCCTCTGCCCTAGGGCCACATGTTGCCTGAATGCATACTGCCAGGGAGTCGGTGGAGGTCTCCGGGTTGGAATCTTGACCCCTGCGCTGACCTCCGTGGGAACCTGGCAGGATATCTGGTCTGCGGAACTTTTTTTTCCTCGCCAGCCCTGGGAGCTGTTCAGACCAAGATCATCATGGCTCAGGGCCCTCTGACTCTAAGATGCTAGAGGTCGGTCAGCCCAAAGCGTGTGATATTCACGGGGTTCCCAAACTCCTCATACCTATTGGAAGTACACAGTGAACTTGCAAGGAAGGATTTAAGCATCCATAGAAGTTAGTCTTCATTGGTTTGGGTATTTCTCTGCCTCCTTGGTGAACCTTCCTGTCAACACCTCTCTTTTGTCATTTAAAAAAAAAAGGCCCAAGAGAAAGAAGTTTATAAAAGTGATTAAGAGGATAGCCGTCTCTTAATCACCCCTTTCTTTTTCTTTCTTTCTTTCTTCCTTCCTTCCTTCCTTCCTCTTTTTCTTTCCCCTAAAGATTATCTTGGGTATATCAAAAGCAATTTTTATAGGCAGGTTGGTCTTTTACAAGAGATGTGTTTACCAAGCATGAAATTAACATTTTTGCACAGAGCCAAATAATTGCTTATAACATGGGGACTTTAGTAGGAAGTTTGCAGCTTGAGCAATTATTAGTAAGGTCAGCTGGCACATGCAATAATGCAATAAGCAGACTCTCCATCACCAAAGCTAAGTTAGCACCTTGTGAGGGCACAGGTTCCTCCCCCTGGGGATTTCTCTCATGAGGTCGTTTCAGATGTTGGGAGCAGTGCAGTTTATTGGCATTGCAGCCCACCAAACACTGCAGACTTCTATCTAGCTGCAGGCTAGTGTGTGACGGGATAATCAGTGGTAGACTTAACTGAACTTAGCATTCATTGTTTTGCCTCAGAACAAGGGTCAGGCCAGGCTGGAGATGGGACGGGTTCACAGACTCAACAGGGTTTTTATAGACAAGATGGGCAAAGTGATTTCATATCTGCAGCTGAACATGAGATTGCTGGTTTCATGGGTGACCCAACTCGGAAGGTGGTGATGACCACTTCCATGTGTCTGGCCATTCATTGTCACAGAATGCTTTCCTGTTCATGGTCTTTTCTGAGCCTCTGTACAGCCGATGAAGTAGCCTGGGGAATGATTATCTTCCCCCTTCTTCAGATGAAGAAACTGAGGCCTGGCCATTAACGTGTCAAGCCCAGGGTCACATGTGAAATCACAGCAGGTGGTCAGTGGGGATTAACCTGCTGGGAACAATTTATGTTGCTCACTCTGTGCCTTGAATAAGAGAAAGAGAATGTGGACTAGTGACGTGATTGAAGGAACAGTAGCCTGGGCAAATATTTAATTCCTATAAAGGAGGGTGGGGCTTTTTGTAGAGAAAATACTGCTTAGTGTGCTTAGTGTGGGGTTTAACAGTAGAGTCATGGGCTTCTTTAGATGATTTTGCTACATTTAAGCCTTCCAAGGCCAAGGGTGTTTGTGTGGGTGTGTCTGCGTATCTTACATGTCCATTTCTATCCAGTGAAAAGCTGAAGTTAATCTGTCTATAAATTTTGTGTTCTTTGAGCTCTGACATTTCAGACAATGACCCAGTAAGTGCCATGTGTCTGTTCATCTGTGACTCCTTTAAGAAACTAAAATGCACTCCAAGAGGAAGGGGTTGAAAGCCAGAAATGCATGTAGAGCCCACATGCAGATGCAGGTCAGCTGACAGAGCATGTTACCTAGAAATTAAGCCCTCTGCAGTAGGAAGACAGAGGCTTCCACCCTCCCGTGCCTCCTTGTGTAATATTTAAAAGCATGAAATAAGAAATGGGGTCATTCACATATGAGACAACTGTTTTCTCAGGTCTCATGCCTTCCTTTTGAATAGCCTGCATAATACAATGTATAATTATTCCCTGCCTGGGGGATAATTATATTTTTTGCCTTCTGAGTGATAGTTGAAATTTCTTTTTTTTTTTTTAATTTTTATTATTGATTTTTTTAAAAGAGAGAGACAGACAGACATCGATTTGTTTTTCCACTTATTTGTGCATTCATTGGTTGATTCTCGTATTTGCCCTGACCAGGAATCAAACCCTCAACCTTGGAGTATCAGGATGATGCGCTAACCAGCTGAAGTTTCCCAGCCAGGGCCAATAGTTGAAATTTCTTGGCAAGTGAATGTCATTGACAGGGAGCCTCCCTTTCCACACGTTGGTTCCAGGTGTCCCCTCTGTGGCCATCTTCCTGGCCACACTGGCTGCCTGCAGTAAGTACTTCACTCATTTCACTGTGAAGGAGCTCCCCAACCTCCATGCTTATCCCTGGAGAATGGGGAGGGCTGTGCACCTCTCTGGAGGGAGCCAGGCCAATCTGATTAATTAAGGTAAATAGGGGAGTTATTGGCAGTGGCTTAAGCTCCAGGCAGGTAACCTAGGCAACGGCAGGGAGCCTGCACTTCTGCTGACAAGTAATGTGGGATTAATTTCTTCACAGATCCGGGGCCTTCTCTTATGCTCAGAGTCCTCTTCAGGAGCCTTGAGAGGGAGGAGAATTGCTAATAGTCTGCTGGGGGCACCGGAAGTGTTTTGTCCCCTTCAGGAACACGATGTGGGCAGTGTTATGGGTAGGTCTGACATCAGAGGCCTCAGCGTCAAGAGCAACTCCTCAGCTGTAGTAACTTGAAGAATTCTCTCCTGAGTCTTGGGTTAGCCAACTCCATGTTCCCATACCAGCTACCACATCCTGGTCAATCTTCTCATCTATAAAACAGGACACTAGTGCCACCTTCTAGACTTGTTGTGTGGATAAGGCCTGTAAATTGCCTAGGATAGCCTTGCACATAGGAAGCCCAATGAATGTTGGCTTTCTGGGTTTTCTCTAGGAGAGATAGAGGCTCTGGCTGCTCTGTCCTCTTTGCTACGAGGCAGTAAATGGGCTCAGCCTGGAGATGGGTGTAGAACAGAAGGCAGGCAGGAAAGGGGGTTGCAGATAGGGAATGCTAGGAGAACAACAGGGGTGCAGCAAGCAGGCAGGGAGGCTGGGAATGGGGGCAGCATCCTGAGGGCCAGGGACCAGGGGAAGGTGGGCAGTGCACCCAGAGAGGAACTGAGGCTGCTGGAGTATCTCTTGAGGCCAAGGATACAGAGGTGTTGCCCCTTCCAGGACTTTGGTTCCAGCCTGGGTCCTGTCCCCTGGCCCAGACCACTTGCTGAGCATTCACTGTTACAACTGCTGCTCCTGGCTTGAACACAGCCCAGCTGAGAACGCAACTCTAGTTGTTTCTCCGCCATATGATGCAAAGGCCAGAGGGAAATATGGTCACACGAAAAAGGCCTGAGATTTTCCTATTCAGTAAGTAAGGCCAGAAGATGTATAAAGTGTGGTTTATGAAGCTGCAGATGGATTGGGGAGAGAGTTTGCAATCTGTGGAAACATTTAAGACATGCAAGTTATAAAGGAAGAGAGAAATGTCTGGAGCATAACATCCAGTAAACAGCCCCGGCTGAATTATCTCAGACAAGCCAACCTCAGGGGCTCAGTTTCCTTATTAAAAATTCTGGAAAGAACACTCAAGAAACTGTTGAAAGTGGTTGCCTCTAGGGAGGAGGACTAAGGGTTGGGAGTGAGGAAACATTTATTTTTCATTGCATGCTTTTTTGACTTTTTGCATCTTTTACCATGTACCTTTATTATTTTTAAAATTGCAAATCAAATTATAGGTTTGTCTTTAAAGAGTACAAGGAAGGAGTTGACTTAAATCCTTGGTTTTCAAATTTGGTTTGTATTTTTGTTTTCTTAGCATTGGAACACTTGTCACATAATCTTACTTGAAAGTCTAAGAATGTGTGATGAAGAAGAGATTGGAGCCCCTCCTGCCAGGACTCCCCTGCCCCCAGTTCCCATGCAGTATGTGGAAGGGATCCATTGAACACAGTTTGAAAATAACAGAATTAAATGCTTTCTCTCAGGCCCCTCCCACCTCTCCAGTCTCTGCTTCCCTTCCAGTTAGCAAAGGATGCTGGGCACTCTAGTCCGGTGTGCAGGCTGCTGCTTTCACTGCTGCCACTGCAAATATGTCCTGCCCTTCTGTGGAGCAGCAGTGCCCAGCCTGGGTGTCACTCAGACTCTGGGAGGCAGGAAACAGGTCACCCTTGGATTGCTTTTCCTGGGTTGAAATGATAGGGAAATGTTTTAAGGTGGATTTTACAGGCATTTCAGGTAAAACTGACCCTGGGGCTTTGATAGGCAGGATGCTATGAGATGGGAGAAGATCGTTCACCTTGTAAAAGTGTGGCTGTGAACACAGGCCCACTGCCTATCCACACTATGATCTTGGCAAGTCGCTTCGCTTCTCTGCGTCTCTTGCTGAATCAACGGAAAAGGGGAGATGCTGGTGCCTGGTATTCCAACGACTGTCTCATCATATTCACAGGTTCCACCCACACTCAAGGGGGAGAGGAGTATAAGAGGATGAGGGTCACTGGGAGTCATTCTTAGAATTCTGCCTACCACAGATGGTTTAGTTCACAGTGAATGGGAAATTAAAGCAAAGTAGTTCTTCCTCGCAGATAGTTTGAAAGCATTGGTTTAGAATCCAGTAGAAAGGAATGACATGGATAAAAATGGCTATAATTTGAGACATTAAGTGCTGACTTCCAAAAAGAGAAGGGGAGAGAAAGTGCAGTGAGTGGTCAATGGGAGGAAAGATTATTATTTAAGTGGAGGGGAATAAAATTAGGGTTTCTCGAGGCTATTGTACTTGAACTAAGCATTGAAAGACGGGTATGAGTTGGATATTTAAAAAATGAAGCAGGAGGACTGGATTCCAAATTACAGTTCTTCATTGGCACCTTTGTGTGCAAACACAGAGCTGAACTAAACTCCCTGACTCCTCTCTAAGGTCACTTTGTCCCTTATTACCACAAACGGTGCTACATGACAAAGCACCCCAGTACTCAGTGACTTCAAACAACAACCGTCTGTTATTGTCGATGGGTCTACAGATTGGTCGGGTGGTGTCTGTGGTCTGGCTGGGTTCTCTGCTGCGTCTCTGCTCAGCCATGGTGGCCCAGGGGGCCCTGCTGGCCTTGGCTGGGTTCTCTCATATCTGTCAGCTGGTCTAGGATGACCTTGGTTCTCCATGTGCTCATCTTCTACTTGCCTTTCACATCTTTCTTGCAAAGCAGCCTAGGCTTGTCCCCTTAGAGGAGGCAGAAGAACGAAAAATGGAGTGAAAGAGTCCAAGCTTCTCATTTTTTTGCCAAAGCAAGTCACAAAGCCTACCAAGATCTAGAAGGTGGGGAGATAGACCCCACATCTTCTTAATGGGAGGAGCACAGGAGTCCTTAGCAAAGGACACTTTCCATCAACCTACCACAGCCAGCCTGAGAAATCTTCTTGAACTCTCTAGAATAAAAAAAAGAAGCCTCTCTTGCAATTTTAAATGCATTGTTTCTCAAGGTAAACGAGGGTTTTGGGGAGAAATTTACATATGAGAAATCATTAAAAAAAAATACAAAGTGATCTGTTAACCAGAGCTATAAGAAGCAAGGCTTATAAAACAGTCTGTGGTCTTCTGTGTGAGTAGAAGACAAAAGCAGTATTCCTGGGCAACCTCATCACCTTTGCTTCTATGGTACCTTGACCAGGTACCATAGAATTGTTCCCAGAACAATTATTCAAGGAGAATAATTAATGCTGCTTCTCCCAGATCCCAGTAGCGATTTTTAAAATGAAATGATCTCCAACCTGGCCTGCAACATCGAAACAGTGTCTTTTATGATATTCTCTAACGCACCTAACCCAAGGCTAACAAATGGTAGTTGCTCAATAAACATTAAGTGAATGAGCAGATAGATGAATGGATGGATGAGTAGACAGGTAGATGGCCTGTGCTTTAGCAGTTGACCGGTGCCTGCCTTTAGAAAAATATTAACATAAAATTTATTTCTCTCCTTTCACATTAGTATGTCTACTTGAAATCTTTGTGTAATTATTCCATGTCTATGTGCTTCAAAGAAAGCAAACAAAAAACAGTTGCACATTGCAGAGGGGAGGAACTGTGTTGTGTTCTCCCTCTTAAACCTAGTTGTTAGTAGCACACATTTCAAAACAAGGTCCATGAGTTCCCTGGGATGTTAATCATTCTCCAGAGGGTGGGGGAGCTTCTCAAATAAATGCCCGAAATGCTGGATTAAACAAAGTTAAGCAGCTTTCTTTTCTGTGCAACTTCACAGACTGTAAATATGTTAATATACTTTGTGAATCTCCAAGAGGGCGTGAGAATATGTAAGGGTTGAAAATTGGAAGGATTAGCTTTCTGGTGGGCCCCTCACCCACCAGAAAGCTAATCTCAAATCTTCTGATCCATAAACATGATGTATCTCTCATTTATTTAAATATTTGGTTTCTCTCAGCAGCGTTCTGCACATTTTTGTTACATTTATCCATCAGATATTTAACATTTTTGATGCCATTGTAAGTGGTACGTTTTATTTCAATTGTCAAGTTTCATTAGAAATACAATTGATTTTCATATGTCAACCTTGTGTTCTGTGCCACTGCTAAACTCACTAATTATAGTAGCTTTTGTGTAGAGTTCTTAGCATTTTTTTTATAGATAATCATGTCATGGACAGATACCGTTTTGACCTGCGTTGCACAGTCCGAGAGTGGAAGGGAGGACCCGCCTCCTGTTCCGTTCTTCCTACAGGTGGAGTCAGGAGTCTGAAGCCTGGGTCTCCGGACCCCCTTCAGGGTCCTCTCCACCACACCAAGTCGCTTCTCAGGCAGGCTTTCAGGCTTCACAAGAAGAGGCTCGTATCAGTTAAGATTAGATTTGAACGGGTTAAAAACAACAGAAGTTTGTTTTTCACTCACATAGAAGTCCGGAGGTCTACAGTTCAGAGCTGATATGAAAGTCCTGCTCCATAAAGTCCTTGGGGACTTAGGCTCCTTCCCACTAGTGGCTTCACCACCCCAAGGGCATGGACCCCCCACCTCATAATTCAACATGGTGGCGTTTGCATTCTAGGCAGTAAGATAGAATAAGGAGCAGCAGCAAAGGTGTATGCACATGCCTATGATTCTTTTTCAGGTGGGTCCCATGGACTTCCTCAACACATGTACTCACAGCTCATTGCTGGAACCTAGTCTGACCACATCCAACTGCAAACCTCTCTGGGAGATGGCATCTTCGTTCTGAGCAGTCCTGTTCCCAGCTAAAATTTCCATTATCACGGGAGACAAAGAGAACAGCAACTGGGGGATGCACAGCAATTTCTGCATGAACCTTAAGGTTAGGAATGCAGAAAGGAAACAGTTTGAAAATGAGAGGAGGAAGGTGGAAGAGTTCAAAGTCTGTTGCATCTTTTAGAAATCTTTTTGGGATCAAGTGAACCAGCTCTCTCTAGAGTTTTGCAGCTCATTAAGTCGACCTGAGGCCATTTAGCAAGAGGATGAAGTTAATCCTCAGAACCCCTTTATGCTATTAAATCCTTGTGACTGTATTAGACATGTCTAATCATGGATGACTTTCTTTCATCTAGAAAAGATAAAACAAAAGATGTCTCTTCTCATTCATTTCATTCAACAAAAATTGCTGTCTCCTACTTTATGGAGCTCACAGTTTGGGGAGAGACAGACAATAATGAAATAATCACTCAGATGAACATGAAATCACAGAGGAGTGGTAAGGATGCTATAAGGGCACTCTCGGGGACATTATCTAGTCAGTGAGGTCAGGGAGGCTTGCCCGAGAGTTTGGGGCCATCCCTGCAGGAGGATGTCTAATTTCAGAGTACAGTGGTGTGCTCTGAGAAAACCATCCAGTGTGCTGTAGCGGTTACACCTCGGATATCCCGTGCGTCTAAGAGACCATCATGTGAGAACAAGAATGTGGGGGGGTGGGGCAGGGGGCAGTATCAGAGGGGAGGATGCCATCAGTTACCTTCTGCTTCCCCACCCCACCTCACCCCACCTTGGGGGACCTTAGGAAGCAGTGAACAGCCTGCCAGCTTAAAGATCTAAGGTTGTAGAAATCAACCAATGGATCATAACCTGGCAGGTATACCTGGGAGTTCACTCTTCCAGCTCAGGTGGATGTGGCAGATGGGTCCTGTCCTCTGGCCAATGCTGGATAACTGGTGAGGGCTGTGGGGAGCACAGTGCTGAGAAGAATTTTGAGTCTGGGACCTGCAAGGAAAATATTATGCTAGGTTGGCAGTGCCTGCCTTCATCCAGTGTGACTGTAGTGAAGAAAGGGGACAATATAAGTCAAAATGCTTGTAAATTGCAAAGTACTGATCAAATAATAGCTAAGAATGGTAGCTATGGTTTTTACTCCTCCCTAAATCCAAATGCCGCTAAGAACTTCTACTTGCCGTATCTCATTGAATCCTCACAGTACCTTTGTGCTCAGTACTGAGCTGTGGCACAAGGTAGGTCTTTCTGACTCCAAAGCAAGGGCTCTCATACACTTTTTGCCATCTTCAGAAAGCAGGGGGTGATGATTGATTATTACTTTTGAGAGAACAACTACTCTATTACTTGGGGGCTCAGTCCTAATTCCCCAACTGGAAGACTAATTGGATATGTTTGCAGTCATTTTTCGGTTCTCGAAAGGCTTGGAACGTGCCTTCTACTCGGCTTGCCAATTTTTCCTTCATCTGTCTTTACCCGTAATGACTCTCTTTTATGATCAGTTTGCCGAGCCTCCAGAAAGAATGCTTGTTAGAGGGTTTCCTGTGGTTGATTGTACATCTGATTCACAGAGACTTTCAAGACCCCTTGTGGACAAGGTGCAGGAGAACCATTCACTTCAGCCAATTTTCCTTCCCTGGAATGGACGGTGTGCCTAGCATCTTTCTAGACACCACGATATGGGAAGGACTGGGTGGATGTGTGGGGTAGGAACTGTTAGCTATGAGGGTCACAGTCAGGTGGTCGGCAGCTTGCTAAACACTTTTCATACCAGTTTTCTCTCCAAGCCTCAATTTGGTAGTCTGTGAACTGGATAGATAATATAGTCAAGTGTCACCTTATGAAAGGGCTACGTTATAATAAACACATCACTTTAGGGGAAAATAACATAAAATCAGAAATGGCCTCGATAATCACCCATGGAATATAAAGACAAACCACCTCTCCAAAGTCCAGTTTAGGTCATTTCTCCTCCACCATTAAAGCTGATGACTTTCTTTGGGTGAAGCCATCACAGTGCCTTCTGTGATCATGAAAATCCTTATCTTCCAAGAGTAGGCTCACTCAGCCCCCAGGTGCCCACACTCAGAGGCCACAGAGAACTAGGCCTCCCGGTACACCATCCAGGGCACAGGCTCACTGAGTGTGGGGATCAGAGGATCTCCAGACCCTCCCCCACTTTCTGATTTCTTTCTCTTTCATTTTGTCCACATGTCATTTAATTCCTGAAGGTTAAATATATGCCTAATACAGTTCTGTGAGGTCTGATTTGCCCTCTGTGAACAGGCTTAAAACTTGAAAGTAACATGTGATGAAACAAACACCAGGCTAGGTGCGGGGAGATTGAGACTGAGTCCCCAAGTCAGCTGAACCTGCATCCATGGGACTTTGAACTTACAGACCTTAAAGATGAAGTTATCACCCACATGTTCAAGTTCTCAGGCTGCATTTCTTGACTGCACACCTACATGACCCTCATACCTATTTTTAAAAAGAAAAAAATCTGTGTATGTCCATCTCCACTTCCACCTTCCAAGCTCACGTTGGTACCATCTCTGCCTCTGCCGCTGTGATAGCCTCCTCCCTGGGTTTACCCTCCCCTGTGGCCTCATAATCCCCTCCCCACCTGGCTACCAGAGAGCTGTCCAAATGCAACATGTTCTTGCCACCCCTTATATAAAATAGGTGGATTTCCAGATGCTTAAGGGAGAAAGAGAAAAATCCACATCCTTGCCCACCTGTCATCTCCACCAGGCTTCCCCTGCTTCTCTGTGCACCACACAGTCCACTCTTGTTTCAGTCCCACCTATGTATCCTATTTCCCCAGCCACAGGGCCTTTGCACGGCCATGCTTTTCCTTCTGACTGGAATGCTCTGTTCTCTCTCTGCTGAATTAACTCCTAATCATACTGTATCCATTTCCTCAGGGAAGCCTTTACCGACCTCCCCAAATAGATCAAATCACCCTGATGAGATCTGAAAGAAAGGGACTTTCCTTGCACCAGGTACCTTTCTTTTCTGCACATGCCACCGTAACTGTTTTATTTGTGGTTCTGTATTAAAGTCTGTATTCCCATGCCACACACAGTCATGTAAGGTCTGTGAGAGCAAGGCCCTTGTCTGTCTCACTCACTAGTGTATCCTGGTCACTTTGCACAGAGCCTGGCATATGCTTGTACTCATTATACAGTTAGTGGGTGGATGTACAGAGGGATGATTGGGTGGGTTGAGAGACTAAAATGAACATTATCGAATGAACATTTTCAAATGATCAATCAGATTATTTCTATTTTTTTCACCCAGGAATAAAACATTTGGGAACTTCCTCAAGAAAATGGTTCAAGTTGCAATTGTCATTTTAAAGTGGAAAACTTATTATATGTTTCATTTGCCCTTTAGGTAACAGACATTACAAAATGTCTTGGCTTTTTTCCCCCTCCGCTGTTTAAAAAAGTATTTTAATGAGTATTCACACCTTAAGCAGCATGCTAATGACCTTGTCTAGAACCATCTGTGCAAAAAGAGAGGGCGAATTGGATGGGTGGTACAGTTCTACCCTTGGAAGTACAGCAGGTCCTCAAATAATGTTTCATTCAACATTGTTTCTCTCTTTTTTAAAGATTTTATTTATTTAATTTTGGAGAGGGAAGGGAGGAAGAGAGGGAGAGAAACATCAATGAGCGATTGCCTCTTGAGCACCCCTAGTGAGGACCTGGACCGCAACCCCGGCATGTGCCCTGACTGGGAATGGAACCAGCGACCTTTTGGATCACAGGCCGGCACTCAATCCACTGAGCCACACCAGCCAGGGCCAACATTGTTTCATTATAATGTTGATGAGGGGGGAAACGAGCTCTGTAGCACTTGCACGTTCTCCCCATGTCTGCGTGGTTTTGTCCAGCCCCTCCGGTTTCCTCCCACGTCCCAACGATGTGCACGTTGGGTGCGCTGGCGTGTCTGCGTTGTCCAGTCTGAGTGCGGGGTGTGCTAGCGGCCCTGCGATGGGAGGGCGCCCTGTCCAGGGTTGGCTCCTGCCTTGTGCCCTGAGCTGCTAGGATTGAAGCTCCCACCACCCATGACTCTAAGTGGGAATGGACAGGTTGGGAAATAGTGATCTTACTTGCTTTATTATCAGTCTTCCTTAAATGTGTATATATATAGCTCACATTTATTCCAGTGCTTAATATTAGAAGTATTTGGGTGACGTTTTTTGGGACTAGAAATATGCCGTAGGAACTTAACTCTTGTTTATGCCAGCTAGCTTGTGGTAACGTTGGTCTCATTGTGCATCTTTTCACGGGAAGTCCCAGTTTTTTAGGAACCCATTGTTGACTTTAAGTGAAGACTCACTCTACAGGATCAGCCCTTTTCAACAATCTGTGAATGGCCTTGCCCTCTTGGGGAATGAGGCCCCACCCGGATTTCCAACTCCCGCATCCTGGTGTTGAGATGACAGAGTTACTGGCACAGGAAGTTGACACACTGACTGCTGGGTGGAACAGAAGGACTTGCCTGGCCAGGCCCAGCAGACACAGGCAGTCTCGCGGTTACTGGGTTAGAGTGTGTCTGCTCACTCACAAACGGTACCCTTTAGGTCTGATGGTTTTCTCATACAGCGTGGCCCTGGTTGTAGTGAAAGACAGGCTTTCTCAGAATAGCTGCCTGCTGGGTAGGGGCTGGGGTTAGGTCAGCTTGTCTTTAGTCTGACTTGTGGAATGCCAGAACGAGAGAGGTCCTCAGCCTGCAAAGAGGGAACATTTCTTCTGAATGAAAACCAAATTGTCTTTCTCCCTGGGTCTCTCCCAAGAAGAGGGGATTAATTGCAAGTGAATAGATAGCAACATTTTGTTTTTGGAATTCTACTCCAGCCTGTTCCTTGCTCAAACACCTCCTTTGCCTCCCACTTGCCTCCAAATGGCTCAGATGTACGGCCCTTGGATTGTGGTCCAGATTTCCTGCCCTCGCTGCTCATGAATCTTCTGTGCCCCACTCACTCCGGCCAGATCAGGCTCCTCGCTGTCCAGTGAACATGCCCCTTACTTTCTGACCTCCACCTCTTTGCCCATGCATGCCCTCCAGCTGGATTCCACCCTTCCATTGCTAACAGTCAAAATCCTACCCATCATTTCGTGCAGCTCTCATGGACTCTGCTTCTACAAGAATTCTTCCCTGACCATTTCAGGTGCAGTCTCTTTGGCTCTTGTAAATACCTGTAGAGCTTATCTGTACAACTTTCAAGGTACTTATGTTACAGTATTGTGTGTTTTTCCCTTTCTTATGTATTGGTACTTGTATCCTATCCACGATCTTTGTGGAGATCAGGGACTAACTTATTTACCTTTGTCTCCCCACAATTCTTTGGATATAGTAGGTCCTCAGTTCATCAGCGAAGTTATCCTTATTTGTGGAATGAAAGAATAAATACATCAAAACAATCCATCTTATGTCCTCAGAATTCGTGAAAAAAGTACATTTATCCAACTGTCCAAACTCCTTTGTTTAAAGTAACTTTCACTTTGGCTAAGTCCTACCTGGCCATCTTTGAAGTATAACCTTGAAGGCAACCTTAAAGAGAATGCTTTGCTGGGAGCATGCGTGCGCATGTATGTGTGTGAGTGTAAGGAGGGTATTAGAATAATCTACTTAGCAGGTGAGCAAACTTTTGGAATTATACAAAGTCATTTAAACCCCCAACGAATTGATTCCAGTGCCTTCGTAGGGCTAGCTGAGAGGAGGGCCCGGCGGAAGCCATCCTGAAATTGGCAGCAGAATCTGGCCTGTGAGACGCCCTCATACCCTCAATAATGCCAACGACCTCCTCAGGTTTTCCCTCAGCATTGCCGTTTGAGAGGGCACAGCTCTTTCCCCATTACTGTGAAGACACTAGCCAGCTTGGCTAGGGACACAAGTGTCCTCTGAGCATGCACTTGAACAGGTCTTTCTTCTTGGGCAGAATACAGTTGGCTTGCTTCACCACGTCCCTTCCACCTTCCAAAGGGTGCTGGGCATGCTAAATAGTGATTATACAAAAGATTAAAATTCTATTTGTGGCTGTTTGAACACTAGTCAATTCTTCCAGGGAAACATTAAATAAAAGCACGCAGATACCAGGAGCAGTTATTTAGAGGAGCCAGTCAAAACCCATTCCCAGTGTATTATTCACTGTGATGTCCGCACCCATTCTGCCTGCACCTCCAGCCACTCTCTGTCACCTCTCTTGCCATGCTCCTTGCCAGCCTCTTTGCCTCCTGTAGCAAAGGGACACCTGCAAGAAAAATAGCAAGAAAGAGTTGCTGAAGGAAAATAAGCACTGCTTTTACAGGCAAATATTTGAGTCTGTGAAATTAAACAAACTTAAAATTACCTCTGGACTAAAATTCCAGGTGTGCTTTTTTGCATATTATTTAAATGACTGCTATTGCATAAGAGTTGCTGTCTTTCGAGAAGCATTTTTGGAATGCTTCTTGTTGCTAAAGGTCTTGTGGCATTTGTTTCTATTGTAGAATGCCACTATTAATTAAGAACATTTTTTCCCCTGAAGATCACTGGATTTCTACATGGGCATATGACCTCCTGTTAATGAGGAAACTCTCTAAATTCTGTTTTCAGCAACAGCCAGTTGAATTGGCTCCAGTGTTAACAGGTTGCCTCTGCAGGTCTCGCAATTTTATTAGAAGATTCCCATCTATTTCCTATTGCCCCAAACATGGACATTGCAAACATCATATTGTAACCTCTAAAAATTCTTTATTAGTACTAGCACTCCTCTACTGAGAGGGCCTACCTTCATGCCAGACACAAAGCAAGGTGCTTAGTGTAGATTAGTTCAGTTCATCCTCACAACAACAGAATAGCAGGTTATTCTGTTAGTTTCCCCTGATTATCAGTCAAGGATCCTGGTGTCCACCTGCCCCGGAAGTGAAACCTAGGTTTTTCCAACTGTGGAAGCAGAATATCCTGAGTCATTAAACTAGACTACCTGTCACATCGATGAGGTTGTTCATTCATTCACTCATTTTGCTGATATTTGTTGAGGGCCTAAGGTGAGCCAGGTATTGGCCTAGGAGAGCACAGTGATGGACCAAAACAGACACGTCCCTGCCTTCAAGAAGCTCACAGTCTGTCGCAGGGAGAGAGCATCTAGATCTGGTTTGGTCTTGCAGACTGACAAGATGGAATTTAGGGCAAGTCTGTTCTATTCTGTTAGTCTCAGATTTCACATCTGTAAAATGTGGCAGCTGAATTTAGAGAGGTGTTTTTCTACCTTTATTGTGAATCAGAATCATATGGGGAATAGGTTTTAAAACATCATTCTGGCCTCCTATCTCCAGATACTTTGACTTAATTGGTTCAGTGTGGGGCCCAGGAATTTACATGGATAGTGAAGGCCCAGGTCTCCCCAGAGCCACCCTTTGAGAGAAACTGATCTGGCTATAACCTCCATTAGCACCTACACAAGGTCTGTGTTGTCCCACCTGTACCCGTAGGGGGTCCAGGTGCTGCTCTTTCAGGGACCACACTTTGTGAACCACTTCAGATTGGCACCTTCTGCCAAGGCAGTCTCTGTTTGCAGGGCCTCTTTAGTTCCACCATTGGCTCACAGTAACCAAAGCTCCCAATCTTTGGGTAGCAGAAAAGGGAAAAGGCCTTTGGAGGTAGGGCTGGAGAAAAGATCACTGAACAGCTCATGATCAGTCAATCCTGACATTGAAACGTGTTTACTTGGGCAGGTCCCTGACCCACCCCAAGGCTCACTTTCCCTGACTGTGAAATAGGGAAAGGATCCTAGCTCCATTTCCCAGCATATTTACGTGCATCTGTTTAGAGATTTGATTGTCATTTTGTTTTTAGCAGAGGACCTTTTCAAAATGAAATCCTACCCAGAACCCTAGTACAGTAAACAGACAGATGCATTGCTAGTCTGATTGAAGGGGGGTCCAGCTCCGACTCTGAGCTCCCCCTTCCCCAGGCAGCACTGCGGAGCCTCCTGTAGAAACATAGCTCAACCCAGTTGGAATCCACCAAAGAAGGCGCTTCCAGCTCAGCCTGATTTCTGTGAACGCTGGGAACTGTTTGCGGGCACGTGGCCTTTGTTTTCAGAGTTTTCTTTCCCTCTCTGTTCAAGACACCCAGCACACTGACTTTCAGAATTTTCTTGCCACTCGGAGAGGAACCACAAAGGGCTGTTATTATCACTGGAGCTGTCATAAGGACACTGCGCTGTTGTGGAAAGTCTGCGAACTTGAGAATCAGCCAGAGACTTAACAACTAGGCGTGTGGATGATTTTATCCCAGTGGTTTCTTTCTCTTGCTAATGTTCCAGCATGCCACTATTCAAGGTCTTTGTAGTTAATTACATAGGAAATAGGGCTGTTGGATTCTGCATGCCACAGTGGCAAGAACAGTTCTGCGGGATCTTTAATGGGCAAGGTGATATGCAAAGAAAGCCATTCTCACCTGAAGGAACATGGGAGATGCCTAAACAGTGTTACCTTGGGAGGTTCTGACTGAGTCTTCAGATTGACTGTGGGTGTGGGAGAGCATCTGGTACCTTTGGACAACCCCAGACGCTGGACTGCAGCCTCATTTATTAGGGAAACTGGTTCCTAATGGGCCCACCAGGATGGGCTCACCTCCCCAGATACACAACGAACACCTTTAGAGCCAGGCCCTGGGGGCTGCTCTCTTGGGGCTGTTGTATAGTCCTTCCCTCCGCCCCTCCCCTCCCAGCCATCCAATTGCTTGTTCATACATTCCACACACAATTGCCAAATGTCTGCCCTCTTTGAGATTGGCGCCCTTGAGAGCTGCAGAGATGGCCAAGGCTAAGCCTGGTTTTGCCACTTTATCAGACCTGGAAGTCTGTGCCCAGGCCATTTGTCCTGCCTGCCTGCCTCTCATGTCTGCTCCTCTGACGCTCATCCCAGTTGCCTTCCTGTCCACAAAGCTCTCTCCAGTTCTCCCAGGTGGAAGTGAACTTCTGTAGCAATTTATGAGGGTCACTTACCTGCCCCATCCTGTGGCTGTTGAGCACCTGAAGGGGCTCTGGATCGAAATGAACGCAAGTGTAAAATACACGCTGGATTTTGAAGACTTAGTACAAAAAAAAAGTAAAGTACGTCAATGAGTTTTATATTGCGTGGTGAAATATTTTACGTAGAGTATATTGGGTTAAATAAAATATGTTAGCAAAACTAACTTCACCTGTCTCTCTTTCTTCTCAATGTGAACGCTAGAAAACTGGAAGTTCCAGATGCGGCTCACATTTGTGGCTCGCCTTCTTATATTTCTGTCGTGCAGCGCCGTACTTCCTGCTTTCTCTCTTGAGTGAAAAGAATGTTTATCCATCTGGCTTTTTTATTTCCTTCTGTTGGTTTTTGAGTTCTGAGAGGGTGGACAGTGTGTGTCTGCCATCTCCCTGACCTTTGTGTACCTAGGGGACACATGGCAGGCGCTACCAGCGTTCTGTCAAGAGAACTAATAAGTAAACATGTGACAGACATTCAGTCAACACCGAAAGCTCCCTTCGGCAGCGTCATTTCTGGGTCTCTGTTATTAAACTTATTTTCCTTTTCTTTTTCACAGTTTTTGTTTTCTTTTTTTTTTAAGGGATCACACAATCAGCAAAAGAAGATATTTTCCTTGGGCAATGGGCAGAAGCTGAAGGACTGGCATGACAAAGAAGCCATCAGAAGGGATGCTCAGCGTGTAGGTATGTCCACAGGCAGGTCCCATGAGGAGGGCTCACGTGTGTGTGTGTGCATGCCTGTGCATTTAATGGGGCATCCGGACCCCCTTCTCTTGGCTCGTCTCCTCCTGCCACCATGCCCCTTCTGACTCTGGAATCCCCACTTCACCTGTTCACTGACCCCTTCCTTTCTCCATTCACATCACCAGAGCCACTGCCTTCAGGAATTTGCCCTGCCTCCTTTAATGGGCAATAGAAGATGTCTCCCCCTTAGGAAATATTTTACCACTAAAATGAGGAGCCATAAGGGTGGGGACCAACATTCATGAATACCTACTGTGAGCAACACCCACGCTGCACACTGCACATTTTTGCGGCAAACCCCCAAATCAATCTCTATGGCCCGTGTGGTGAGAAGGGACCTGTCATTCAGATGGGGGGTGGTTATCTGCCCACAGCCACACAGTGAGAAAGAGAAAGGCTTAGAATCTGAACCCAGATCTGGAGGGCAGAGTGGATCCGTACCAAGCATAACAGTCACGAGGGTGAATGAGTTCAGTTTGGTTCAGCTAATGTTTTCTTTGGCTGATTAGTCTGTGGAGCAGTTTCTGTTACACTGGGGAATTGGGAAGGGAAAGTTTGTGGGGAATCATTTGTAGAGAGCCCAGGCCAGGAGTTCAGGACAGCAGCCCTAACACTTCTTATCTGCTATGTGACCATCAATTAAATCCCATAATCCTTGAGCCTCAGTTTCCCCATCTGTCAGCGGGGCTCATGCTTCATGATTTGAAAACCTCAAGGTGTTGATATGAAGTAGCTTTACATTGGAAAGCACTGTAGAAATACGAGGGATTAGTATTTTATTCATTTTTATCTCAGTAAACGCACCCACTATTGATTTTTTTTAAATTACATTATGATAAAATGAGATTACAACAAGTCTTTGAATTGAGCTGAAATGATAACCTAACTGAGGTTCAGGGAAATCTGAAGACCTGACATGCATTTTTCCGTATGTCAGTAATTTAAAATGAAGGGTGGGGGGTGCTTAAATTTAAAAAGGAAACATTTGAAAAGAGCTGATTTGCCAGACCATTATGCCAGGATTATTAGAACATTGGCCTAACTAGCAAGGAAAGAGTAAGCAGAGGAGAAATCACTCGGAATAATAATGATTAGGGCTGACTGTGTACCAGGCACCTTGCCCTGCATTACCTCCTTAATTATCACTCTGAATCTCCTTATCCCAGTTAATATAAGGGCAAGAACCAAGACATAGACAGACTAAAGGCATGCCCAAGATGACCCAGCTGAGGGGTAGCAGGGCTGGACTGCAGATTCCACTCTGCCCTGCTCCAGGGCCTGGATCCCTCACTCCCCTGTACCGCCTACCTGAGGCTTCCCACCTGGAGGGAGATGCTCTTGCTGCATGCATTGTTGTCCCTTGTGGAATCTGTCCTGTTCTCAGGCTATACCTCTCAGCCTGCACCTTCCCATCAAGCTGGTGTTGTCACAGTTTATTTTACAAACTGAATGGGGTGATTGATGCTCCCACCACAGGCTCCAGAAGATGAGGTCATTTCTGACCAGTGATTCTGTTGCTGTTTCTTCAGGTCCCTCACCAGTGGCAGACTCCTGGGCTGTTATTGCAGGGCTTGGTGTGGACATTCCCCCTTACCGTCTGCACCCTGGGAACCCAGGGAATAATTTCCCGGAGCATCAGAAACTCTTTCCCCAGCTGGATTATGCAGAGAAAAGAAAGAACAGCACTTTATCCAACGAACTCTGTGACTCCAGTCAGCACTTTTCAGGCAGCCCTGGCTGAGGCTAAGCAGATCTTAATTCCTTTTCTGGTTTTAAAAAAATCAAAGCATCTTTTACCATTTGTGGCAATTTCGATTCATGTATAAAGTTTACTCTGCTTTGAGAGTCATCGTGATATTTCCTTTATATTACCTTTATATAGTTACAAAAAGCTTTAATCTACACAGCATCTCCCTTGACTCTCTCAACATTCTGTGGATACCAGCAGAGAGCAGCTATAGCTCAGAGAGGCGATGCGACTGGCCCAGGGTTGATCAGCTTGTGTGTGGTAGACCTGGTCTCTCAGGCAGAAGTGTTTAGGGCTCCTGGCAGAGTGGAGGGGTCCTAGGCTTTGGAACCCGCAGCCCTGGTTTTATAACCTTTCTTAGTCCGGTTCATCTTGCTGCAGGTTGAAGGCTCTCACATCCACCCCACATGCTTGCTGTGGCGGTTACATGAGGACAAGGTTTATGAAGTGTGACTCAGCTGTGACTGAATGCTCATTCTCCCTCACCTCCATATACTTCCCCCTGCAAATTCTGGATGTACACTCTATATCAAGCCTGGAGTTTTATCTCTGTGGTTGATCATTCTTTTCATCCTTCTTCCCCAACTCCATTCAATTAGCAGCATTGACTTTGCTCTTTACCCCTAGGAAATGGAGAACAAGGGAGACCTTACCCCATGACCGATGCTGAGAGAGTGGATCAGGCGTACCGAGAAAATGGATTTAACATCTATGTCAGTGATAAAATCTCCCTGAATCGCTCTCTCCCTGATATTCGGCACCCAAAGTAAGTGTAACGTTGTTCATCCTCTGGGATATAAGGATTTTGCCCTTGTCCCTTGTTGAGACTTAATTAAAGAAACAGGTACATGAAGTGCTGCTGGAGGAGAGGCCCTCCTGTTGCATGGGGCCATTGTGCAAAGGTTTGTGCAATCAGATGCTTCTAGAGTGTAGAGCTGGTGTATCAAAGGGACGAAGATGCCTCCCCGAAAGAGCCAGTCACCCTTCTCTGTTCAGACAGTAGGAACATGGAACTCCCTCCATTTCCTTTTTGCTGCGTGCTCCCCCACCCTGGGAAGTTCACATCTCAATTTAGAAGACAGTTCCAGTGGCACTTTCAACCCTCACTCCCTCCACTTTCTATGTGTGATGTTTCTCTTTTTTTAATCTGTATGTTAGCTGTCCTGTGTGCCTGAGTATTCATGTCTTTGTTATAAGCTATCTCAAATCATTTGAGAGAGGACATATTGTCATGATTAATGATAACTGTGACAGCTAGCATCCTTTGAGCAGGTAGCTTGTGGTGAGCACTTTGCATCATCTCAGGTGGGTGGGTCCTAAATGACGCCTGTTTTACAGATGAGGGAACTGAGGGTTAAAGTCATAAGTCATGTAAGGTAAATACAGATCTGAGCCAGGTATTAGGCTCCAGTTCAACACAAAGCTTTACTCTGGACCTGAAGCCATCTGCCTCCTGCACAAGTTCAGCAGGGTTGCTGTGATAGTCACGGTGATTTTCCAATTGAGCTGTTGTCCTTAAGGCTGATGTTCATTAGAATCATCAGCTGTTGGAACAGGGTATTGAGCTTCACCCCCATAACTCCCAATTCAGTAGATCTGGGTTGAAACTGAAGAGCTGACATCAGAAACGAGCGTCCACGGGTGCGTGCAGCTTGTCTTCATTCGCACTTTGGGAGCCACAGCAGGTGGACTTCAAAGTGTCTATACCCAAAGGCAGTGCAGAGCAGCACTGGAGCACGAAGTGTTCTGTTAAGGAGCTAAAAAGTAGAGCCCAGGAAATGGTAACAGCTAACGTTTATTAAGTGCTTCCTATATGCCAAGCATTATTCTAAGCCAGTGGTTCTCAAAGCATGGCTCCCAAACTAGGCACACCAACATCACCTAGGAGCTTGTTAGCATGCAGATTCTCAGATCCCAGTCCAGATCTTCTGAACCTAAGACTTTGGGCCGGGGCGCAGCACTCTGTGCTGTAACAAGCCCTCCCTCCAGATGATTCTGATGCCCACTTACGTTTTATGCTCTGGAAATGTTCAGTGCATGAACTCAGCCAAACTTTCCGAAAACTCAATGAGGGAGGTACCTTTATTATCACTGTTTTACAGATGGGGAAGAGGCACAAGAAGTTTAAATAATTTGCACAAAATGACACAGCTGGTAAGAGGTGGCACCAGAATTTGCATGCAGAAATTCTGACTCTAGAATCTGTATTCGTAGTCACTGAACCATAAGGCCTCTCCACCTATAAGAGCTCAATTGGTAGAATGCAGTAATCAAGAATTAATCTTAGTAGCATGTTTGACTATTCCCAAAATGCTTTCAGCCCCATTACATCTGTCAGTTCCGCTCTTTGAGCCGGCATTACTATTACCACCTCCACTTGGTAGGTGAGGAAACCACACGGGTACAGGGCGCACTGCTTGCCCAGGACTGGTGCTGTCTGTGAGGGTTTCTTGCAGGGAGGGGTGGAAATAGGGGGACCTCAGTGTGCTTTCCTATGGGGTTTACAGTTTGCTCCCTGGTCTTCACCGTCAGGCCCGAGAATTTTTTCCTCTCAGTCTGAGAGCATAGTTCAGATATTACAGATGTTTCTGGATTCAGAGCTGTGACTTGACGCTGAGGATCAGACACTCATTTTATGCATTTAGCCCCTTGCAGAGTTCAGCATTCTGCACTCATGTCAACTCTCGGGGTCTGGGAGAGAGGCTCATCTGGGACCTGTACACCCTCCCCTCAGCTGTTCCGTGGCACAGTGGGCTCTCAACTCAGGCTGTGCCTGGGGTGCTTTTAAAAACCTACAAAGGCCAGGACGCCACGCCAAACCATTGGACTCTCAAGCTCTGGGGGTGGGGCTTGCGTCTGGGTATTTTCTAAAATTCTTAAAAGCACTTCTCACATGTGACCAGGGTTGAGAACTGCTGCTATGAAATAGGAATATTTTTACAAGGAGAGAGAGAAGCTGAGTGTGGTCACAGCTCTTTCCCTGACCCATCCATCTGCTCATTCACTAAACACAGGGTGGGGCAAATGTAGGTTCACAGTTATTCGTGTGGAAAATCATACAGTATTAATAAGTAATAGTACAAGAATAACTCTGTATTTCATGTACTCAACAGCTGTAAAGCTACTTTGCCCCACCCTGTATATAAATAATGGTCTTTCACGGGCCAAGCCCTGTGCTAGACACCAAGAACACCGTGGTAAATGAGCCATAATTACTGCTTCATGCAGGGGGTGGGACAGAGGTGTGAGGAGGCCAGCAGGCCACAGTGAGACCAGTCATGATGGTAGGCAGAGCATGCTTGGGACCTCAGGACACCCCCCACCAGCCTTGGCGGGAAGACCCTGCAGGTAGAGAACTGCCTGGGGAAAGGCCTCGGGCAAGTCAGTGCACATTCTTTGGCTTTCGAATTACCAGGGTGCATCTTCAGCTGGTTAGAAGTGGAGCCAGGACAGGGGTCTGGCCCCCTTGCTCCCAGGGCAGTGCTCCTTCCTTGATTAGATGTGCAGCCGAGGAAAGGAAAGATCTTCTTAATCTAGGAGTCCTGCGATCCATGGGGAAAACTCAGGAGGGTTTATAAACTTGGAGGAGAAAAACATTGCTTTTTTATTTTAACCTCTAACTGAATTTGGTGGTCCCCGCAGTGATGACTGTTAGGCGACAAAGCACCTGTGATACAGTCACCAAAAGAAATCATATACCTTCCCATCACTTTACAGGTATCTCGAAATGTCCTAGACACGTGTCACTCCTTTGAAATGAAGGCAGTGTTTAGAACTGCTGCTAGATCTTGTGGTTTAATGTGTTCCTAAAGAAGCACATTTATTACTGTATTATAAATTTTTTATTATTTCCATAACTATATTTCAGTCTAATTGGTTTCCTTTATAATCTTGTCTATTTTATTTTATGAATTATAAGCACTGTTCTCAGAAGCACCCATATATTTAACCAGTCTGGCAGAGGGGTCCAGGACATCGATAAGACAAGGAACCCTGCTCTGGGTGGATAGGAATTGAGCCCAAGCACACCACAGGCCCCTCTGTTACCAGCCCACCCACCCAGCCAGCATCCAAGTTACAGCAAAAGATATTGCCAAACCCAGTGCTCCTGACAACACCTCCCCCACCACCACCTTTTTAGACTCCCCAGTGGTGGAAGCTGACTTTTCAGAAATGAGTTGACAGATGTCTTGAAGAACTTTCCCTTTTTTCCAGGGGGGAACTTTCCTGCAGTTTGACAGCAGAAATGTGTGAATAAATTGGAACAGTTGAGCTGCTCATTCCCTCCAGTTTCTTTTAGCTTAAACAACTTACCCAGCAGGAGCTGAGGTTTGTGTTTGCTTTTATTCCTCCGAACTGAATTTTGGCAGCAGCATGTCAAGAACAGGGTCGAGGGGATGTTTGTTTGTGCCAGCTGCGATTGCTTCCACCAGAAGCCACACTGGGGTGTGTGCAGCCACAGAGAATGGAAACGAGAAAGTTCGGCCTGCCTCCTGGGCTTGCCTGTGGGAGGCAGCCAGCTGGCTCCGAGCAGGTCTGCCCTCTGCACCTCCTGCCAAGGGAGCAGAACAGAGGTTGGCTGGTGGGCTGGCCCGCTTTCCTGGCTCCCTGGCAGCTCTGTGGGCTGCCTGACAACCACCCGCACACAGAGGCCCCTCTGGGGCACAGAGCTGATGGCAGTGGAACCCCAGTGGCCGAAGTGACCTGAGTCTGAAGGTTCCTATGCAAAGCCCTCTGTTGGTGATCAGTTTCTGCCTTTTTAAAGACTGTCCCAAGGGGGAGTGAAAACAGTCACGACCCTGACTGCTCCCCGCAGTCCATGGGGCTAGCTTCCAGAAATGAATGAACCCAAATGGGATGCTTGTTGCAATAAAAGGCCCAAGTCTCCCAGACTCCTGGCTCCACGCTCCTTTTTGCTTTTTCCTTTTTGTTAAATTAACATTGTTAATTTATGGTACATGCTGAATCTCCTGAAGAGAACTTATAAGCTCATATTACTATAACATTCGATTTAGCACCTTTACACCCCCAACAGTTTATAGAAGCAACAGTGGAGGAAGTTATAGCCTGTTAAGGTTTGGCAAACATGTATTAAACATATACTCTGAACAAAAATAATAATAATTTGGAAGTATAGGAAGTTAAAGCCAACCACATTTGTAGTAGTTACAATAATAATATTGGTGCCCCAATATGAATGTAAACATAGACATTACTAATGGTATTTAGGGGCTAAGGTGGAGTAACAGGGACCAGAATTACTCGCCCGCCTGAAACAACTGAAAAAAATAAATGGACACTGGACACCAGGATGTGAAGGACAGTAATCCTAAACAGATGGGAAGCAAATGAGGAGAGCAGTACATTGTCAGCGCATATTGCCTTGAGAGAGTTTTCAAGCCATGATGTAAGGTGCTTAGGTGACCCAGGTAGAGCCCTGAGGACTTACTGAGTTGAGTTGATGGAGCCAAGAGTCCAGAGAGATCAAAGAGGCAAAGCATTCACAGGATGATGTACTGAAGAGGGGCAAGCTGCATGGAGATTAAGCCACAGCAGCCTGCAGAAAATTCTCTGTATACTCAGCACTGATGAGCTCCTTCCTGCAGGGAAGCTGCCTGAGAGTGGGAGAGGGACCATCCAAATGGATTCGGGGGAACACTGCTGAGCTCTCACGCAGGCCAGGAATCGTGCCTCTTCCTACCACTCAGACTGAAAACCTTGCCATTTGTCACTTGTGGAGAATCGGGTTGAGTACTTAGAAGAGTTTTACCTCAGTGGGATTAATTAGCCCTAGACTGGACAGTTCTATGGACCAGACAAAAAAAGAATAAATTACGACCCAGGAGGATCAAACTGTTTCTAAGTAACTTCACTGAGTCCCAGGACAAACCCCAAAAATTTTTATACAAAACAAAAATATTCAGCAACATCTGAGGTAAATCCACCCAAAGATTATCAGGCCTGCAAAGAAATAGAGAAGCATGATTAATAATGAGGAAAATAATCAAAGCCAACCCAGAGTTAGCACAGGACACTAAAACAGATATTATAATTATGTTCCATGTGTTTAGAAAGTTAGAGACGTGGAAGATATGAAATGACCCAAACTGAACTTCTAGAAAAGAAACCGAGTTCTGGCCAAGATGGAGATGTAGGTGGACACACTGTACCTCCTCTCACAACCAAAATTAAGGACAACAAAAATTTAGAATAAAAAAAAACAACAGAACAGATAGAAAATTGAATTGTACAGAAGTCCAACAACAATTCACCCAGACAGGTAAGAGGGGTGAAGTCGGCGGCAGGTGGAGAGGGATCGCAGCAGGAAAAAGCAGTAGCTAGTGGTCCCAGATGCGCAGGCAGCAGTTACCGTGCGCACTGAGGCAACAAGCAGACCAAGTGAGACAGACTGCGCAACCCAGGGCCCCAGCGCCTGGAAATAAAGCTTTAAAGCACCGATTGAAAACACTTGTGGGGGTTGAAGTGCCAGGAGAGACTCCCAGCCTCACAAGAGAGTTCATTGGAGAGACCCAGAAGGTCCTAGAACATACACAAGCCCACCCACATGGAAATCAGTACCAGAAGGGCCCAATTTGCTTGGGGAAAGTGGTGCAAGGGACTGGAATCCAAGAGAGCACAGAGCAAGCGCCATTGTTCCCTCTCGGACCCTGCCCCCACATACAGCATCACAACCCAGCTACTGGGCTGCCCTGCCCTGGGGAACACCTAAGGCTCCTCCCCTCACTACATAACAGTTGCAACCAGACAAAAAAAGAAAAAACAAAAATCAAAAATGGCTCAAACAGGAGAACAGATCAAAGCCCCAGAGCCAATTCATCTAAGTGACCAAGAGATAGCCAACCTATCAGATGCACAGTTCAAAACACTGGTGATCAGGATGCTCACAGAATTGGTTGATTTTGCTCACAAATTGGATGAACAAATGAAGGCTACAATAAGTGAAATGAAGGAAAATGCACAGGGAACCAATAGAGTTGGAAGGAAAACTGGGGCTCAAATCAATTTGAGTGGACCAGAAGGAAGAAAGAAACAACCAATCAGAAAAGAAGGAAGAAACAAGAATTTAAAAAAATGAGGAGAGTCTCAGGAACCTCCAGGACATCTTTAAACGTCCCAACATCTGAATTATAGGGGAGAAGAAGAGCAACAAGTGGAAAACTTACTTGAACAAATAATAAAGGAGACTTCCCCAATCTGGCAAAGGAAATAGACTTTCAGGAAGTCCAGAAAGCTCAGAGAGTCCCAAAGAAGTTGGACCCAAGGAGGAACACACCAAGGCACATCATAATTACATTAGCCAAGATTAAAATGAAGGAGAGAATTCTAGAAGCAGCAAGGGATAAGGGGGCAATCACCTACAAAGGAGTTCTCATCAGACTGTCAACTAATTTCTCAAAAGAGACCTTCCAGGCAAGAAGGGGCTGGAAAGAAGTATTCCAAGTCATGAAAGTCAAGGACCTACATCCAAGGTTGCTCTATTCAGCACAGCTTTCACTTAGAATGGAAGGGAAGATAAAGCGCTTCTCAGATAAGGTCAAGTTAAAGGAGTTCATCATCACCAAGCCCTTATTATATGAAATGTTAAAGGGACTTATCTAAGAAAAAGAAGATAAAAAACATGTATAGTAAAATGACAGCAAACTCACAGTTATTAACAACCACACCTAAAAGAAGAGCAAACTAAGCAAATGAGTAGAAAAGGAACAGAAACACAGAAATGGAGATCACATGGAGGGTTAGCAACAGGGGAATTGGAGGAGAAGAGGGGGGAAGGTACAGAGATCAAGTAGCATAGATGGTGGGTAGAAAATAGATAGGGGGATGGTAAGAATAGTGTGGGAAATGTAGAAGCTAAAGAACTTATGAAACATGGACATGAACTAAAGGGGGGAATGTGGGTGGGAGGGAGTGTGAAGGGTAGAGGGGAATGATGGGGGAGAAATGGGACAACTGTAATAGCATAATCAATAAAATATATTAAAAAAAAGAAACCAGCAATGTCTAAGATGAAAAATGCAGTATAATAGAATTGATGGTAGAATAGATATTACAGGAAGAAAAAAAAAAAGATTAGTGAACCTGAAGTTATAAAAACAGAAACTACTTGAAACAGAGGAAGAAAAAATAATTTTAAAAAATGGGGAGTATTAATAAACTGTTTAAGTAGCTGAATATTCACGTAATTGGAGTCCATAAGGAGAGGAGGGAAAAAAGTAGCCATTTTTCAAATTGAGTGACAACTATAAACTACAGATCCAAGAAGCAAAGTGAGACCTAATCTAAAGAGACGTGAGTAGTAAAACAACACCAAGGCACATCATAATCAAATTACTGAAAACCAGTGATGAAGAGAAAAAATTTTAAAGCATATAGAGAAATAAAGCATATTATTGACAGAGGACCAAAGATAAGGATGACAGAATTTTCATTGGAAACAATGCAAGCAAGAATGCAATGTAGCAACATCTTTAACTACTAAAAGTAAAAACCTTGCCAACCTACAATTCTGTACCCCATGAAAATATCTTAAAAAATAAAGGCAAACTAGTTACTTTTCAGACATCAAAAAAAGCTGAAAGAATTCATCACAGCTGTCATGTAATATAAGAAACGTTAAAGGAAGTCCTGGACAGGAGGAAGATGGCAGCACAGTAGGAGGGAGCAGATTCCATTTCCCCCTACACGCAGGAGAAAAACCTAGCAGATCTACAGAGGAACAGAGCAAACAGCGAACAGTACCCCAGCATATATGAAAATAAAAGACCAAAAATTGTAGTGGACACTGAAAACCCAGATGGTAAGGAGACTGCTTCAGGACAATAAGGTCCCAGGGACCTAAGGTGCGGGAACCAGGGTGGCTGCAGCCCCAGGCCCAGCACCCGCCAGATCTGCCACAGGGTCCTTTGGAGAGAGCTGGGTCAACTGCTCCCTCCCCAGCCAAACAATGTTTGAGCAGCACCGGGAGAGACCTGGCTACTTGAAGTCGTAGAGAGGGGAATAAGGACTAAGTGGCAAACTCACAGGGAGCACCCATGGAGCCTGTGGACGCTGGTTGGGGAGAGTTAAGAGTTGCGCAGTGATGGGCCTGGCCCCGATAGTCATCGGTCTGGCTGGAGAATTGGGCTATGCCAGAGGCCAGGCTGTTGTACGGAGTGGCAGTATTGAATAGAAGGAATTTCTCAAAAAGAAAAAGTGAAAAGAGAGACACGGTTTGGGGAATTTTCCTGCAGCAGCCACTCCAGCTGGCTAGCTCTCCACCCAGCCAGGCAGCGATCCTGAGATTGAGCAGAAGGCCCTGGGCACCCCCATAGCACTGGGAAGGAAGGGTGCACTCCCAAACCCGTGGGACTGAGGCAGCCTGGCTGAGCGCAGCCGAGCATGCGCCTGCACCCCAGCCCACAGCAGTAATCCCATCCCACATCTAAGGCACCAGAAGGAGGTGCCAGGCTGCACAGATCAGGAAGGGAGTAAAGCCATACCAGTTGCCCTCAGCCTGCTGCAGTCAGAAAGACCAGAAAAACCAGTTTGGCCAGTTTGAAACCAACAAGAGGTTCTTGGGTTTTGTTGTTGTTGTTGTTGTTGAAGTAATTTTTTATTTTTTATTATTTTTTATCTTTGAATTCCTTTTTCCTCTCTTTCCTTCTTGTTTTATTCCTTCTTCCCTTCTTTCCAATTTCATCTTATCTTCCTTCCCTCTTCTGCTTTTTTTTTTAAATACCCACAAGTGAGACAAAACCTGGAACTGTGAAAAGACCACAGTTGGACCCAAAGAGGGGGCATCCTATCAGCTGTGACAGTGAGACATATTTCACTTTGCTATTACAGAGAACCTGCAAGTTATTCCATATTTGTATTATTATTCCATATTTGTAATAATAATAAAATATTATTATATTTTCCCCATTTTTCTTACATCTTTTATTCTAATAGTATTTTTGTATTCCTCTTCTTTCTGTGTAGTTTTCTGTGCTTGGCTGGTTATATTGTATCATTTGACAGGTTTCCCCTGTTCTCTCTTTCATAGTATATTGCTAATTACTGTCCTTCACTACATTAGTGTTCCATTAGCACACTACTCAAGGTCCTATACTCCCTATTCTTGTTATCCAGATCACATAGATTCTATCATATGATTGTTGCTCTAATATTATTGTAAATAATAGCTGTTCCATATAATTGTAAATACTTCACAACACCCCTCCCAGATCTTAGCTCACTTCACGGTTTCCTGAACTCTATTACTGTAGCGGTTTACTCTATTCTCTCACACACCACACCTATTTACTATCCTTTACTCTCACCTGACCTCAGAATCTGACCTTCCACAACCATACTGTTTTCTAGATCCAACTCACAACCCTTTCTTCCCCAACAAGAGTCTTATCTTTTTTCCATCATTTCTGAAAAGTTGCTAGTTGGGTAGAACATCACAGTTAACACTATACATAGTCAAAGGATCTTCTATCTCTTCTCTACCAGCTGTGGCAGACCCTTCTACGTGGCGTGCGCCCAGCTCCCACTCAGAGATGCACAGGACTCACGCCCACAGATAGGTTCCTTCGTGGGTAATCAGATTTGCAATATACTTAGGCTGTTTTGAGACTGGCTTTTTGCTGAAATTCCCTCACCCTGCAAATGCTTACTGTAACTTCCTAAAATCCATGCTGAGCCTTACAGGGACCAGTGTAAGGCTGCCTATTCATTTGCTAATATCCTTCTTCTGTGTTGTAATGAGGGGCATTAGCTCCTTTGTTGTAACTGGGATAGTGAAAAGAACCATTTTGGAATGTAAGGAGAGATAGGATTAGAATAAAGGCCTGTCATGGTGGAGGCCATGGCTTTGGCTCCTCTTGAGAGAAAAGCCTCTCGGTTATCATTCCTCCACCAGACTCAGTAGTCTGTGTGTATGTTTTAATTCATCCATAATGATGTGGACACTGCTGGCTGGTGTCTGCAACAACCGGCTACTACTGTAAATATCATAGAATACTCTCTTACACTCTTAAGTCATTTTGCCTTCCCCCTCCAATGGATCACAAAAAAGAGTAGGTGGAAGCATGGGGGCCTTCGCCCACAGGGCCCCCACCCTGGCCGCCATGGATGAGAATAAGTCTACCAAGACATGATCTGCTTGGAGAGGAGAGGTGGCCAATCACTCAAAGGAGAAGGGCCAAGAGCCTTTTCCTCAATGGGCTTTTATTAGGTTCATTTTGCACAGGAATACAGGTAAAGATCACTAAACATTGTCAGGCAGTAAGGATGAAACAATAGATAATGTACAAAGAACTCTGAGGGCCTATTTTGAGTCAGGGTCAGATAGCTAAAGAGCTATAAAACTTTGAGGAACAAACTCACTTCTTGCTTGGACCCTTATATAATTGAGAGCATTCTAAACAAAGCAGGTTTCACAGGATTTTACATATTCTTTCTTAGGCCTGATTGCCCTAGGGAACCTGCCCTTTCCGGGGCAGGCTGGTACCCACCACTGGCATTATTTCAGGCTTAAGGCATTGTTTCAGGCTTAAGTCAGGCAAAGTGGCCAAGAGATTATGAGGCTTCTTGCAGACAGAATAAGGTCTCAGGTTATTGTCAAAGCTGAGGGTCCATTACCCCCTTTTGCTATAGCCACCCAAGTCCTTCCTTGGGGCCTCCACATGATCATGCCTGTCTTAGGTCGTTCCCCCCGTGGGGATCTTACCCATCATTGGCTAACTGATCAAGCATTAGGGGCCAATTATGGATGAAGTAAAAGGAGCAGAAGTGGCACCCCTTCTAGGGAGATAAGCCTTGTCTCCTTATGGCTTATGGTCCAAAGGTCACTTACTCAGCCTTAGCCATGGGGGAGTTGCAGCTCCTGAAACCAGGCAGGGTGGTTCCCAACAGAAGTGGTGAACACCAGGATACCCACTGGAAGAAGAAACCCTACAACAAAGGAACCACCAACAGATAACAACAGAAGATGGTGAAGGAAGGAGTGGAAACCACACAATCCTCAATCCAGTACCTATATGGAAATACATCTAAATAGTGGAGAAACTACCCAGTACAAACAACTGAACAAGAGCAAGAGAGAATACTCAAAACCTTGTACACACAGAAGAACCAGTTTCAAGACAACCTGCCCTCACCAGCACAATAAAATACAAAAGGTGATGGACAGAGTGACCCTCAGTTAACCAGCTGGTGGGAAGGACCCACCAAAGAAAGACCCAACAACAATCAAAACCCAAAGACAAACACAGAGTCAACTTAAACGACAGCCTAATTCCAGAGAGCTTGGGAGATCAAGGAGACTGCACCACTGAATCTCACAGGTATTCTACCACAGAAGTTCACACCATAAACCCAGGGAGCCAGAACAGATCAATTTAAGAAGCTGAGGCTAACAAGAAGAGTCTCACAAACAATGGGAAGGCAAAGAAACAATTCCTAAATGAAAGGAAAGGAGGAAGCCTCAGAAAGAATGCTAAATGAAATAGAGGCAACTCAACTATCAGATAGTGAGTTCAAAGCAATGGTTATCAGGAAGCTCAATGAGCTCACAATGACCTACCAGAAACTACAGGGAAACTACAATGAACTCACTGCAAAATATATCAACATGAAAAAGGAAATAGAAACTATCAACAAGGGCCAAGAGGAAATGAAGAACACAATTTCTGAACTGGAGAACACAGTAGAAGGAATCAAAAGCAGGATCGATGAAGCAGAAGATTGGATCAGTGAGTTGGAGGACAAAGTAGAAAAAAAAACACCCAGAAAGAGCAAGAAAAGGAAAAGAGGCTCAGAAAGAATGAAGAGGGATTAAGAGAAATGCAAGACAACAACATTAAACATAATATTTGTATAATAGGGATACCAGAAGGAGAAGAAGAATAGCAAGGGACAGAAAACCTATTTGAAAAAGTAATGATGGAAAACTTCTCTAATCTGATAAGAGAAAAACTCACACAAATCCAGGACACAAGAGAGTCCCAATCAAGAGGAACCCAAAGAGGCCCACTTTAAAACACATCATAATTAAAATGGCAAAATTCCAAGACAAAGAGAGAATCTTAAAGGCAGCAAGGGAGAAAGAGGAAGTAACATATGAGGGAGCCCCGATAAGGTTAGCAGCTGACTTCTCAATGGAAATGCTTCAAGCCAGAAAAGAATGGCAAGAAATATTCCAAGTAATGAGAACCAGAAGCCTGCAACCAAGACTGCCAAGACCCAGCAAGGCTCTCAATCAAGGTAGAAGGCCAAATAAGGAGCTTCCCAGACAAAAGAAGTCTAAAAGAATACACCTCCACCAAACCAGTTCTGCAAGAGATACTAAAGTGACTGCTCTAAGGAAAGGAAGGAAAAGAGAGAGAGAGAGAAAGAGGAACACAGCTACGAAAATTGCAGTGATTAACTACCTATCAATAATAACCTTAAACATAAATGGATTAAATGCTCCAATCAGAAGACATAGAATAGCTGAATGGATAAGAAAGCATGACCCACACATGCTACCTATAAGAGACCCACCTCAGGACAAAAGACCTACACAGACTGAAAGTGAAGGGCTGGAAACAAATTTTCCAAGCAAACGGGGAAAAAGCCAGGGTAGCAATACTCATATCAGACAAAATAGACTTCAAAAAAAGGGCCATAAAGAGAGACCCAGAAGGTCACTTCATAATACTCAAGGGAAGAATCCACCAAGAAGATATAAACATTGTAAATATATATGCACCCAACATAGGAGCACCCAAATACATAAAGACAATCTTAGAGGACTTCAAGAAAGATATTGACAGCAACACAATTATAGTAGAGGATTTTAACCCCCCACTGTCAAAAATGGACAGATCTTCCAAACAAAATATCAACAAAGATATTGTGGCATTGAACAATAACCTAGATGAAATGGACTTAACTGATATATATAGAGTCTTTCATCCCAAAGAAGCTGAATACACATTCTTTTCAAATGCACATGGAACATTTTCAAAGATAGACCACATGACAGGACACAAAACCAGCCTCAACAAAATCAAGAAAATTGAAATCATACCAAGCATTTTCTCCGACCACAAGGGACAGAAACTAGAAGCCAACCCCAAGGGGAAAAACACAAAGTCCTCAAAATCATGGAGATTGAATAGCATGCTATTAAACAATGAATGGGTCAAGAATGAAATTAGGGAGGAAATCAAAAAGTTTCTGCAAACGAAAATGAACTCACAACAACCCAAAACTTATGGGACACAGCAAAGGCAGTTCTGAGAGGGAAGTTCATAGCGATACAGGCCTACCTAAAAAAGATAGAAACATTTCAAACAACCTAACCCTACGCCTACAAGAACTCGAGGAACAACAACAAAGATAGCCCAGAGCAAGTAGAAGGAAGGAAATAACCAAGGTCAGAGCAGAATTAAATGACATAGAGACTAAAAGCACAATTGTAAGGATCAATGAATCCAGGAGCCGGTTCTTTGAAAAGATAAACAAAATCGGCAAGCCTTTAAGCAGGCTCATCAAGAAAAAAAGAGGCCCCAAATAAACACAATCAGAAATGAAAGAGGAGAGATTACAACTGACACCAAAGGATTACAAAGGATTGTAAGAAATACAAAGGATTGTAAGAAATTACTATGAAGAACTGTATGCCAAGAAATTTGAAAACCTGGGTGAAATGGACAAATTTCAAGAAAAATGTAATCTTCCAAAACTCAATGAAGAAGAAGCAGAAAGCCTGAACAGACCAATAACAACAGATGAAATTGAAGTAGTAATCAAAAACTCCCAACACACAAAAGCCTTGGACCGGATGGTTTCACAGGAGAATTCTACAAAGCATTTAAGGAAGAGCTACCCCTATCCTTCACAGGCTATTCCAAAAAATCCAAAATTATGGAAGACTCCCAAACTCTTTTTGTGAAGCCAGCATCATCCTAATCCCCAAACCAGATAAAGACACAACAAAGAAAGAAAACTTCAGGCCCATATCACTGATGAACATAGACACTAAAATTCTCAACAAAATACTGGCAAACCACATCCAACAATACATTAGAAAGATCATACACCATGACCAAGTGGGATTCATCCCAGGGATGCAAGGATGGTTCACTATTCGCAAATAGGTAAATGTAATATATCACATAAACAAAAGCAAAGACAAAAATCATATGATCATATCAACAGATGTGGAAAAAGCATTTGATAAGGTATAGCACCCATTTATGATAAACACTCAGCAAAGTGGGAATAGAGGGAGCATTCCTCAAATAATAAAGGCCATATATGAGAGACCTACAGTCAATATCATACTCAATGGGCAAAAACTAAAATCTTTTCCGCTAAGATCAGGAACAAGACAAGGTTGTTCACTTTCACCACTTCTATTCAATATAGTATTAGAAGTCTTAGCCACAGCGATTAGACAAGAAAAGGAAATAAAAGGCATCCAAATTGGAAAGGAGGAAACAAAACTATCATTATTTGCAGATGACATGATACTGTACATAGAAAATTCTATAGACTTGGCCAAAAAACTGCTTGACCTAATAAATGAATTTGGCCAAACAGCAGGATACAAAGTCAATATCCAGAAATCAAAGGCATTTTTGTATACCAACAATGAAACAGCAGAAGCAGAAATTAGGAAAAAAATCCCATTTGATATAGCAAAAAGAAAAATAAAATACCTGGGAATAAACCTAACCAAGGAGGTAAAAGACCTGTATGTAGAAAACTACACAACACTGAAGAAAGAAAACAAGGAAGACAGAAACAAATGGAAACATATACTGTGTTCATGGATCGAAAGAATTAACATCATCAAAATGTCCATACTACCCAAAGCAATTTACAGGTTCAGTGCAATCCCTATTAAAGTACCAATGGCATATTTCACAGACATAGAACAAACACTTCAAAAATTTATATGGAACCATAAATGACCCTGAATAGCTGCTGCAATTTTGAGAAAGAAGAGCAAAGTAGAAGGGATCACAATACCTGACACCAAACTGTATTACAAGGCCACTGTAATCAAAACAGCCTGGTTCTGGCATTAAAACAGGCACATGGACCAGTGGAACAGAACAGAGAGCCCAGAAATAAACCCAGGTCTCTGTGGTCAATTAATATTCGATAAAGAGGGCAGCAACATAAAATGGAGTAAAAATAGCCTCTTCAACAAGTGGTGTTGGGAGAACTGGACAGCTACATGCAAAAAAATGAAATTCGAGCACCAACTTACACCATACACAAAAATAAATTCAAGGTAGATAAAAGAGTTTAATATAAGCCGTGATACCATTAAAGTCCTAGAGGAGAACATAGACAAGAAAATCTCATATTTCACACAGCAGCATTTTTACTGATATGTCCCCTAAAGCAATGGACATAAAGGAAAGAATAAAGGAATGGGATCTCATCAAAATAAAAAGCTTCTGCACGGCTAAAGAAAACAGTATTAAAATAAAAAGAGAACCAACTGTATGGAAAACATATTTGCCAATGATACCTCAGACAAGGGTTTAATCTCCAAAATATATAAAGAACTTACACAACTCCTCTAAGAAGAAAAGCAACCCAATTAAAAAATGGGCAAAGGACTTGAACAGACAATTCTCCAAGGAGGACATACAGAGGGTCCAGAGACACATGAAAAGATGCTCAATATGTTTAGCTGTCAGAGAGATGCAAATTAAAACCACAATGAGATACCACTTCACACCAGTCAGAATGGCCATCATAAACAAAGCAACAAACAACAAGTGTTGGAGAGGTTGTGGAGAAAAGGGGACCCTAGTGCACTATTGGTGGGATTGCAGACTGGTACAACCACTATGGAAAACAGTATGGAATTTTCTAAGAAAACTAAAAATGGATCTGCCTTTTGAGCCAGCAATTCCACTGCTAGGATTATATCCTAAGAACCCTGAAAAACCAATCCAAAAGAACCTATGCACCCCAGTGTTCATAGCACAGTTTACAATAGCCTAGCGTTGGAAGCAAGCCAGGTGCCCATCAGTAAATGAATGGATCAAAAAACTATCACACGTTTACACAATGGAATTCTATGAAGCAGAGAGAAAGAAGGAGCTCCTACCCTTTGCCTCAGCATGGATGGAACTGGAGAGCCTCATGCTAAGTGAAATAAGCCAGGAGGTGAAAGACAAATACCATATGATCTCACCTTTAACAGGAACCTAAACAACAAAACAAACAAGCAAGCAAAATATAACCAAAGACACTGAAATAGAGAACAGGCTGACAGTGACCAGAAGGGAGAGGGGAGGGAATTACAGGGGAAAAGGGGAAGGGTTTACAGGAACAAGTATGAAGGACACATGGATAAAAACTAGGAGGGGTGGAAATGGGAGGGAGGTGGGGAGGGCTAGGGCGATGGGCTGGGTTGCGAGTAAAAGACAGAAAACTGTACAGGAACAACAATTAAAATAAAATTAAAAAGAAAAAATAAAGGAAGTCCTTTCAGGAAAAATAAAAAAGATACCAGATGGAAAATAAGGATCTTTATTCACAAAGAATGAAGATCACTGGAAAAAGGAATTATACAGGTAAATATATACCATTTTTTTATTGTTTAAATCTTTTAAAAAGTTATCTGACTGTAACGAAAAATAATAGCATATTGTCGGGTTTAAAATGTATGTAAAAGTAAAATGTATTGCAACAAAAATTAGAAGGGAGAAATAATATACTATTTTAAGGTTCCTGGACTACCTGTGAAGTGGTGAAGATAGACTTTATAAATTATAAGTATATGCTATAAACCCTAAAAACAAGCACTAAAATATCAAAGCAAAGAGCTACAGCTAATAAGCCAATGAAGATAAATGGAATCATGAAAAATATTCAGTAATCCAAAAGAAGGCAGAAAAAAAAAGGGAAAGATCAGAACAGAGAAATTGAAAGCAAGTACCAAGATGATGGAATTTAACCTAGCCACATCAGTGATCACACTAAATGTAAAAGCTCTAGTCATTTCTGTTAAAAGGCAGAGATTGTCATGTTTGATAAGAAAGCCAGGTCCAGCTACATGCTGCCTGCAAGAAACCCACTTCAAATATAAATATACAAACAAATTAAAAGGAAAAGGATAGAAAAAGTCTACCATACTAACACTAGTCAAAAGAAAGTTAGAGTGGCTATGTATTAATATCAAAGTAGATTTCAGAACAAAGAATATTACAAGGGATAAAAAGGTCATTCCATAATAATAAAGAGATCATTCATCAAGAGGACATAGCATTCCTAAATGTTTATGTACCTAATAATAGAGCTTCAAAGTGCATGAAGCAAAAGCTCATAGAACTGCAGGGAGTTACAGACATAGCCACAGTTATGAAATTGCAACACTTCTCTCTCGATAATTCACAGAACAAATAGATGGAAAATCAGCAAGGATATAGTACAGCTGAATAGCACCATCAGCCACTATGACCCAATTGACACAGAGAACGCTCCATGCACTCTGTTCATTAACAGCAGAATATACAGTCTTTTCAAGTACACAGGGAATGTTCCCCAAGATTGGCCATATTTTAGAGGAGAAAACAAGTCTCCATGAATTTAAAAGGTTTCAAGTGCTACCAAATATGTTCTCTGACCACAGTGGAATAAAATTTGGAAACCAGTAAAGTCAAGTCAGTCTTAAAATTTCTAAATGTTTGGAAACTATGTGACTCATTTATGAATAACAGATGGTTGAGAGAAGAAATCAAAAGGAAAATTAGAAAGTATTTTGAACTGAATGACAGGGAAAACAGAATAATACCAGAATTTGTGGGATGTCTCCAAAGCAGTACCTTGAGGAAATCTGTAGCATCAAAGGCTATGTGAGAAAAGAGTGGCCCCAAATGGATGACACCAGCTTCTACTTTTAGAAACTAGAAAAAGAAGAGTAAATTAATCCAAAATAAATAGAAGAAAGGAAATAAAAAAGATCAAAACAGAGATCAATGAAATAGAGAATAAAAAACAATGGAGAAAAATCAATGAAACCAAAAGCTGGTTCTTTGAGAAGGTCAATTAAATTGATTAACTTCTAACCAGACTCATACGGTGAAAAAAGAGAAAGAGAGAAGGAGCAAATTACCAATAATAAGAATGAGAGGTGATATAACTACAGATTCTGTGACTATTAAGAGGATAATAAAGGAATATTCTTAACAACTTTACGCCTATAAATTCCAAAGATTACTCAAGAAGAAATGATTCATTTTAATAGCCGTATATCTAGGAAAGAAATTGATATTGTATTTAAGAACCACCCTGGCCTAGATGGGTTCACTGGTGAATTCTACCAAAAATTTAAGAAAGAAGACAAATTCTATACACTCTTCCAAAAAAAATTAGAGGATGGAGTACTTTCCAGCTCATTGTGAAGCAGCATTACCCTGATACCAAAACCAGACAAAATGCAAAAAATTGTACCAGAAAAGAATGTCACAGACCAATATCATGAAACGATTAGTTGGGTGCTATTATTATCATCATTGTTCACTTTTTTTCAGATCAGCAAATAGAATCAAGGAGTGTGGTGTGGTGTGTGTGAAGGGTGACCTGTGGCTGAAGTCACGCAGGTGCACCTTCAGCAGATTGTACCTGGAACTCAGTTGGAAATGGATTTGTTATTATGGTTTGGCAACCACCACAGCATCCAAAATACCCAGATCAAAGGGCAGGGATTCAGAGGAGCGAGAGCACTCAGAGGCAATGGCTCCCTGAGCCCAGGAGATCTGGTGGCTGAGGTTCTATTCAGGGACCAACACCTTCCCCCATGGTCGTATGGCCTTGGTGATGCTGAAGGCTTGAGAACCAGGAAGGCCTGATGTTTCCAAATATGCCCAGAAGTATAAGGGGAATCTTCAAAAATGGTGATATAAGCCTGAACAAGAGAGCCCAGAGGTGTAACAGGAATGGAGCTTTCCTGACCCAAAGGCATCGCCCGCAATGCATCTGTGTTGAGGACACTGGGAACCAGAGGAAGCTGTTGGCAGAGCCGCTGTCTGTGATCTTGGGCTCCTGCTCTGCATGCCCACCTCACGGATGTGTCCAGAGCTAATTAAACCGGGAACTTAATCTAAGGCCACTGTGTACTTGTGTTAAGTGCCCTTTCCCACTCTACCCCCAAGCTGTGGCCTACCTGAAATGCAGCTGTCCTCTACTCATTTACACTAAAATGACATAGTGTCAGTCTCTGCCTTGAAAAGATCTTAAACTCTCAAACCTGTTAGTTGTTTGAAACTGTCTCTGCAAGTCATTCATTCAGCAAATATTTATGGGTGCTCATGGTGTGGACTAGGCCCTGGGGAAACGGCACTGAACAAAATAGGCAAAATGCCCTTCCCTCTGAGCTTACAGCCCACTGGGGGGGGGGGGGTCATAAACAAACAGTTATGTATATTAATTTTTCAGATAATGATAAGCAATGTAGGGAAAAAAGACGTAGAGTAAGGGGTAGAGAAAACAGGATGTGTTGCCCTCCTACCCCCACCCACAGGTCAGGGAATACCTCTCTGATAAAAGACATATGAAGAGAGGCATGAAGAAATAAGGGACTTAGCAGGGCACTTCACTGGGGGAAGAGCCCTACAGGCAGAGGAAACTAATGCAAAGGCCCTGGGGTCATCACACTGGACTCACCTTACAGAGCCCAGTGAGCCCAGGAGAAGGATGAGAAGCAGGACTAGAAAGGTGTCTGGGGGTGGTCAGGGCCTTGGTGGGCTTTGTCTTTTACCAAAGGGAATGAAATGGGAAGCCCTGGAAGGCTTTGAGCACAGAGCTACATGATCCGATTTTCATTTTCAAAGCACCTTGGTTGCTATGTTAAGTACAGACTGTAGGCCACCAGGGGTGTAGGCAGGGGAAGAGTTAGGGGGTGTATACAGCAGGTCAGGAAAGTGGCAGTGACTCAGACCACGATAGCAGCCACAGAGAGAGCCGAAGTGGCCACATTCTAGAAGATGAACACAAGAGTGACTTCCCAACAGTGAGGATGTGAGAAAAAAGAGCAGAGTCAAGGATAACAGCAAGGTTTTTGCCAGAGCAACTGGGAGATGCCGTTTACAGGAATGAAGTCTTTGAGAAGCCTAGGTTTGGGGGAAACCAAGATTTTGCTTTCAGTCAAGTTTAAGACATTATTAAACATCCAAATGATGATGTCAAGTAGGCAGTTGAATGAGTGGTGCCATTTGTGAAAAATGGAAATGGTGACAGGATCCTTTGCTGATTGCTGTGTTTTTATTGTGGTTTTAATTAACTTGCTTTCCTCAATAGAAGAAATGCCTGAGGCACAACAGAGGTAAATCTGAGCAAGTCCCAAGACCAGCCATGGTCTGTGGTATGGTCTATTGCATTTGTGTGCCATATTCAGGGCATGGTGAGGGTGATGACCACCTTCTGCAATGGAGACAGATGGCTGGAGCCTCGGGCCCGCCCCTCCCCCACTGCACACCCACAGGGCCCAGAGGTTTCCTCCAGAGAGCAGTAATAGGCTGGGAAGACATGTTTTGTACATATTATCAGTTTTCACCCTTTTTACCATAAGTCATGTGGTGGAGTGAGCTTGCTGGACACTTTTTAAACAGTACTTTAGGATAAGATTAGCGGTCAGAGATGCCCAGGACGTGGTTGATGCAGACTGCCCATTTTGACAGGCTGTTAGCCAGGCGGTTGTGTGGGGAGAGGGTGGGGCGAGGGTGGGGCAGAAAGAGGGGCTGGAGCTTAAATGATTTGTGAGCTGCGAGAGGAAAAAAGTCCACGTTTCTTTGGAGCATCCCTGATTTTTCAGGAGCCTTAAATCGGCTCTCTGAAATTACATGGCTCCTTTCCGAACAACGGTCTTTCTTTCCAGACAACAGCTATTGATCCTTTGGACCCAATGTTGGCATTTAAAGGTGCTCATAAGCCTTAAAATAAAATGGCAGCCACTAAAATTTCTCAAATCAAGTTCTTTTCTGTAATTTTAAAAATGGGTTTCACTGAATTCAGCCTTTGGGTTGAAATTGGCTTATAAGCAAAAATGGCTACCTGTCAACTAAGAATCAAATGGGCATGTGTCCCAACAATTTATGTGGGTAGAAACCACCCAACATCCACATAAGCTGATACGTGGTTTGAGGTTTTTATCATTTCTGCAAACAGATGCATTTTCTTAGTCTAATAGAAATGAATGCTGTGCTCGCCATTAATAGTAATGTTTCCCACTTATCGTGTGTTTATGTACCAGGCATCGTGCTGAGTGCTTTACCAGCCAGGGCTTACTTGTTCCCATTTCAAGGTTTTGTGATGATCCCTTTCATTCTCTCTGTTGCAACATTATCTCCTTGTTTACCAAAACATTATCACGGCTCTCTGTGGTTCCAGCCTCTCTGAAATTGTATTGAATGGGGTTCACTAGCTCCATTTGCCATACGCACACACTGAGCCTGGGAAAAGTTCAGCTCTTTGTTCACACAGCAGTAGAAGGCAAAGAAGACTCAAACCTTGATCAGGCATGTGCTCTTTGTACTGCATCATGCCCAGATTGAGACCCATTCTTCAGAGAGAAGGAGGGAGATGGGTTTTGGTTTTTTGTTTTACTTTGTAGTCAATGTAATTTTTTAAAAACAATGTATTGTTGACATTGTTACAAATGTCCCCGTTTTCAAGGGAGAGACATTTTTAACTTCTCATCCTTTGCGCATGAGAGTTCTTGCAGGCAGGAACGGCTGGGTAAATGGACACAGCCAGCAGACTGCTCATGTTGCATTTCCTTTACCTTGCTGAAGGTATCATATGCTTGTCCAGGAGCAGATACATAGCACTCAGTAAAACTGGCTGCAGAGATGAGTTTGATTGCTAAGTGGTATTGGCCTTGAAAGGGTGTAAGTAAAAAGAGAACAATGACTGGAAGATATTCTCTCCCTTGTTGAGATGTTATCAAGGATGGTGTGGTAAGGCAAGCACAGCGCAGCTTAGTTTAGGAACAGTCTTACCTAGAACAGAACCTAATTCCCTCCCAGCTGGAAGCCTCCTTCTCCACACTGTTTTAAGGGGAGAAATCGGTAGTTCCCCCCTACCCCCACCATATACACACCCCTCTCCATTCCTAGATCTGCCCAGGTAGTAAATGGTAACAGTTTAGCTTTCTGTAGTTTTTCCTTTGTTTATGCAACATAAATAGACATGCAAAGAAGTTTGGGGTTTGGGTTTGTTTCACAAAAATGGGGCTTTCTACTTTATTCTATAAATAGCTTTTTATTCCACAAGTAGCTTTGTTTAATATTATGGTCACGTTTCTAAGGTGTTTCTAGCAGCTGTATAATATTCCACAGGACTACAATCTACTCCACCATTCTTCTGTTGAGAGGCAGACAAGTACGGCAGGCAGGTTGTTTCCAGGCCTTTGCTTCTGGAAATAGTGGCAAAAGCATCCTTGAACACATATCTTTACATCTTTGTTTCTTCTTTTCTCCTCTTTTGTGAATCATTAAGGAGCTTGACATGAAAGCCCATTTCCCCTAACAACACCTGCCTGGCAGCTGACATCTAACTGAGATCCAAGGTGTGGGCATTATGTTATCATTTAATCCTGGTAATTCCAGGCAGACCATGTTGATTCCCAGAGTCCCTCCTTCTTGGTGTCAGCCTGTGTTTAAAGTTTGAGCACGTGGGACACATTGCCTGTTGGATCTGTAGGAGGACCAGTTTTACCACGTGGGACAGGTGGGTGAAGAAACTGTCAGATTTTGCTGTGGGCTTCTTAAAAATTTTTGTTGTTGTTTTTACAACTGTCTTAAAGCTAGATGTGATCTGAGCAAAGGGGTTTCCAAAATGTGAGTTCAAAGGGGAAGAAAAGACAGCACAACCAAGATCCTTTAACAACTGCTTGATCTGAAGTCCCTGGTGCAGGTTAGGGGGTGAGAAACTGACGATGAACTGATGGTGTAGAGGTGCCTAATTAATATTTATAAACCTCTTTTATGCTCTTACCTGTCTGTCAAGAAGAGGGAAGAGCAGCTGAGTGCAGCAGGCTCTTAGCAAAACCTCCCCTGATTAGAAAAGGACCTTCATAAAGATGTCAGCCCAGGGTTCAAACTGTCACGCTCATCATCCAGCCCCTCTGACTCCAGCCAGACTGTGTTAAAGAGAACCCAATGCCTGTCTCATCCCCTCACTAAGCCTCACCCTCTTGTTTGGAAAACAAAAGGGTTGGGCTAGGCCCTTCTAACTCCAAACCAACCCAGCAGCCATTCATCCCCTGTTCGCATCTGCAAGGCACGGGGCTGGGCATGTGGATGTGCCACTCACAGCACCTTCACTCTTCGTCTTTCCAGGATATTTTCTTTCTGTTTTCACCTTACACTCATCTGCAAGGAGGAAAAACTATCATAATTTATTACTGCCTATATTATTTGTCTGCTCCTCCATTCGACTCTGCATCCTGCGGGACAGGGACAACTACTTGTTCCTCACCATTGTAATCCCAGGGCATGGTACCGTGTGTGTCACATAGTAGGTGCTCAGTAAACATGTGCTGAATACACCCATGATTGTGGGCATGAGCAAGTGAGGATGATTTGAGCCATGAACTGCTGAAGCCTGGGGACCAAGAGTGGGATCCATGTCTACAAGAGCGGAACTTTTGCCTAAGCCTTACTGAGGCCATGTGCCCTTTCCTGGGATGGCTGTCCCTGATTCCCAGAGAGCTGAAGTCAGGAGCATTCTCCACTGTGAGTTCTCCACCTTGACCCATCTCCAAGGACACAGCTAGCTACTTCTCCTTCCACGGAGCTGTTTTAAATGTATAGCCTCACCTAGTTCTCGTGACATTCTTGTGGTGTTACCATCCCCCTTCCACAAATAAGGAAACTGAGGCTCGGCAAGGGGTAGAACCCTGCCCAGGTCTCACAGCTACAGAGTGGCAGTTGGGATTTGAACCTAGGTCCAGAGCACTCTTAGTTCTTTAGGCACGTACAGTGTCAGGTTTGTTCATTTGGTTGACTTGCATTTCATTTTGGCCTGTGGATGGTGTCCCATCCTAGGGAGCTTATAGTTCCCTTCAAAATGGTTGGACTGTTCTATTACAAAGTCAACTCAGAGGGAAGGTTTTTGCCATGCTTCCCTTTGATTTTGACTTCTTGTATACTCTATATTCCATCAGGAAGCCCTGAGGGTGCATGTTAAGGGCTTGTATATGAGGTTCATCTTTGTGTCCCGAGAGCTCAGAATCCTTTAGGGAATGTTAAATTGGGGAATGCTCTGTCACAAATGAGCTCTGTCATCTCCTAGCCCTCCCGCTGCCTCCTGTCCCCCACCGCAGCCCAGAGCCCAGGCCACTTTCTCCCAGTCAGTGAATGAGCAAAGTTCTGGTCCTGCAGCAGGAAAGAGGCTGCACCCTTCAGGTCGAGATAACTCCTGCGTAACAGTAGTTTCTGCTTCTGTCCTTCAGAAGCCATCATTAGGTCCAATACAGATTCATTGGACTGAAAGGGCTTACAGATCATCCAGTTATAGCAGCAGGGATTCTATTAGTTACTAATAGAATCAAAACCTAACTCAAACTGACTTAAGAAAAGAAAATATACTGGTTCATGTGGCTGAAAAGGCCAGGAGTAGACCTTGACTTCAGCCTCAGCTGGATTCAGGTCCCTAAATCATGCCAGCAGGATCCTCTCTCTCCAGCTGCTGGCTCTGTTTTCTATTCCATTAACCATTTTAAGACAGGGAAGAGTCCACATGGGGGCCCCAGGCAGACTAGACTTGTATCCTCTCATGTTCCGTTTTAGCAGAAAAGAGCCTGCCTCTCTCCCAGTTGTCTCAGCAAAGGTTTACTCTGACTTCCAGATTCCCATCCCTGAACCCATCACTGTGGCTGGGGACCTGCAGTGCTCTGATTGGCTGAGCCAGGCTCTCTTGCCCACCATCAAGAAAAGGCAGGGACCTCCCCACAAATCTTATGGAAATGATGGGTGGGAGACTCCTCAAGGGAAATCAGGATGCTGTTACCAAAAGAACAGGAATACAGGACTAGGAGAAGGAGTTCAAAGCAGGCATGCAAGACTTGCCCATCATTCCATCCAGCCCCTCACTGACATAAGATCCAGCGAGAAGAGGGGACTTGCTTTTTTGCATGGCAGAGCAGGAGCTAGAAACCAGGGCTTCAGACTCCTACTTAGTTCCCTTAGTTTCTGTTTTTGATCTATTTGTTCTTCTTTTTGCTTGTATTATTACTAACATGGATACATTATCCCTGTGAAAATATAATATGTGTAAAGGGCAGATGCTATTGACCAGCCCTTACCAGCTGTTTGACCTTAACAGCTTGCTCTACTCCTCTCTGCCCTGTTTCCTCTTTGTACTGGCGGCAGTCAGTGCTCCAAGAGCAATGGGACAGCTAAGTGACTTAATGCATCTAAAGTGCTTACAGCGTTCCTGGGCATAATGGACACTCTTCACGGATGTTTTCTGTTATCATCATTGTCGTCTTCCACCTTATTTTTCAGCTGCTCATCAGTGTTCTATAGGTTGAATTTTTACATTTATTTAAGCTTTCCCTATTGGCAGGTATTGTTTGTACCCCTGTTGTCACTGTTTCAGTGTGTGTCAAGGAACACTCCCACTTGTGCCTCTTTGTCCTCAGGCTGCGTGCCTCTGACTCAGCTTTGCCCTGTCGGGGAGGGACCTCGTCAGGCCGTGAACCCGGGAGTGCGTGTGCAAAGGGTAGAATGTTTCTCCTTCAAGTCCTGGTTGGAAGGTTTGAAACTTCACAGGTGTTTCTTCTATGGTGCCATCTGGGGCCAGAAATGGTGAGCCGAGGGGTCCTCCAGGTGGATGTGTGCTGGAAGCGTCACCGTGTCCCTGCTGTGACCTCTGGGAAGGCGTCGCTCTGTCTGATCCTGCCCACGGGGGCATCTTCCAGGCGTCTCGGGAAGCCGTGCTGCACCCGGGAAGGCACAAAGATTTGGATGCCGGTTATAGAAACAGATGCATGTTCAGAGAAGTGCGCAGAGGCCAGTCCAGGTGTCAGCTTTGGGCAGGGTGCCGCTGTCATTTTCAGTTGTCCTTTAGCCTTTCTGTGTTTTTCAGACTTTTTTTTACAATGAGCAGCTATGACTTCTGTCATCAAGAAATACACACATACAAATGTTATTTTAAATAGATACCATCTAGATTTGAGTCCTGGATCCAAGCAACTTATGTTTCTGGGCTCTGTTTTCCTTATGTGGAAAACGGGGGGAGCACTCCCTGGGTCCTCTCCCTCCCAGGGGTTGGTGCGGATGAGAGGAGGGAGAGGGAAGAGTGCTTTGTATGCTGTCAGGCACAGTGAAGCGCGGGGAGGCGGAGGTGGTTATTGTCTGGTCAGAGCCAAGCCAGCCTCTTTCACTGGGAGCAGTGCCCTAGTTTCCCCTTCCTGGAGACCACAGTCTCTGTGGTCCTCTGAAGGCATTGGCAAGGGGATGCTTTGTGTTTACCGTACACAAAGGAACTGGGCATATGCCATCATCCAGTGTTGTCATCTCAAAACACAACATGCAGACAGGTCTTAAAGGGCACTTCTCAGATGGGGAGGTCACTGTGGTGGGTGGTCGCCTTCTATCCACCATCCCCAGGCCTCCTCTGTCTACTGGGGTCCGAGGCCTAATGAGGGGAGGAGAAACGGGGCCTTTTGCACAAGTTAGAAACAGGAAGGGGGCCTGTAGGCAGGTCTTCAGAACCTAGTGTCCTAGGTACTGGAGGGATTCATTTCAGCAGGTCACACTTTTTTTTTTCCCCCATTTAAACAAAGAACCTCTGCTAAGCTGGTATCAAACTACTGGCTGGTGCACATGGCAAAAGTCAAAATGCCATTTTGTGCTTGTTTAGTAAGTAAGTGGATAGATGAATAAAAGAGGGAGAAAAAGAGAGGAGACCAAAAGTAGAAGGAAAAGGCACATGTTCAGGGTTGTGATTCAAGCCAAACCTTTTATTGGAATTCCGAATAATCTGTAATTCCATGATTGGATTAAATTAGAAGTGAATTTAGTCTACTGTGGCATTGTTTAATTCCCTCTCTACATGAAGGTGTTGAAGTGTTATCTACTGACAGGCTCTGGGGTCCAATTCTGAGGTTTCAGAGCCTGGGCTCTCTGCTGCCTAATAGCTCTATTGTATTTCACCCCTTGGACTCCAGGCAATTTAGTACAGCTAACCACACCTCGCCCCCACCCCCGTGCTGCTTCAATCAAGCAAGCCTCCTGTGAAATTGGATAGAAGGCAGGACTTCTTGTAGAAAGCAAGTTGTTGCCTATTTTTCTTGGCCACAGAGGACTCAGTTGAGTTAAGGGGAAGAGATTTTTAAGAAGAGGTGCTTTCATTTATTTGTGAGGGCTGATATAATGAAGTTGGTGAAGGCTGGCTGAAATGATCAAAGGGATGAGAGAAATGAGGAAAGGGGCGGAGAAGAGCTGTATGAAGCCTGGATAAAAACAATCCAGCCAGATGGGCGAGCAAGAGAGAACATGCAAGAATTCCAGAGGTCCAGAGGGGAAAGAGAGAGACTGACTTGTCCATCAGAACTGGACTGCCGGAATTAGAGGAGTCTGGTTCACACAGCTGGAACAGAGCTCACTGCCAGAATCCCAGAGTTTAATCCTCTACCCCAGCTTCCGCTGGTGCTAGCAGAGAGAATTTGAAACTTGGACAACCATATATTTCCCCCCAGTATTTCTTTTTTTAATCTTTTATTTTACTTTTTAAAAGATTTTATTTAATTAATTTTAGAGAGAGGGGGAGGGAGAGAAAAAAGAGGGAGAGAAACATCCCTGTGTGATTGCCTCTCAAGCACCCCCTAGTGGGGACTTGGCCCACAACCCAGGCATGTGCCCTGACTGGGAATCGAACTGGCAACCCTTTGATATGCGGGCTGGCACTCAATCCACTGAGCCACACCAGCCAGGGCCAATATTTCTTTCTGAAAATTATCAAACATACAGAAAAGTTGAAAGAATTGTACACTGAAAGCTCATGTTACCACTGTTTAGATTATGCAATTAACATTCTTCTACTGAATTGATCATATCTATCCATCCCTCTTTCCCTCCATTCATCCATTTTATTTTTGATACATTTTAAAGTAAGTTGCCAAGAGACCTGGGTACATTCTGACAGTTAAACAGTGGATTGCAGTGTCATACAAAAGGAGAGATTCTGTTATGTTCATTGCCCCAGATGTCGAAAATTTTCCCCCAAGACTTCTTACCAGTCTTGTGGAGTTCTCTCCCATGCTGCCTTTTACTTCTGGGCTCTCAACTTCAAATGTCTCCAGGCACCTGGAGGTAGCAAGAGTCAGGGAAGCAGCCCTGGCATACAACTGTGGGGAGTGTAGAGAGCTCAGGACCTGAGAGCACCTGTCCCATACAGAGAGGCAACTGTTAACTCCAGCCCATTGCTGCCATGTGAGACTCATGGGGGTTTCCATGTCAAATTTTTTTCTTTTTAAATGTTTGCAAATGATGTTTACATACTAGGCAAAGGGTATCTAGAATGACTCCTTGTGTGTAAGTTTTCTAAGTGCCATAACATATTACCATACACTTAGCAGGTTAATCAACACAAATTCATTCTTACAGTTCTGTAAATCAGAAGTCCACCTTGAGTCTCATTGGGCCAACATCAGGGCATTGGCTGGATATTCCTTTCTGGGGGCTCTGGGGAAATCATGATTATCTGCATTGTTAGCACAATTTAGTTATGTGGAATGAGAATCCCATTTCCTTGCCTGCTATCAACTGAGGACCATTTCCAGCTTCTAAAGGCCACACACCTTCCTTGGCTCACAACGCCTTCCTCCATCTTCAAAGCCAGCAGGGTTGGGTCAAGTCCTTCTCACACTTAAAATCTTTATTCCTTCCTTCTCATTGCTCTAACCAAGCCAGAAATGTTCTCTGCTCTGAAGGACTCCTGAGTTTGCATTGGACCCACTTGGATAATTCAGGTTTCTCAAAATCATCTCAAGGTTCTTAACCTTAGTCATATCTGCAAAGTCCCTTTTGCCATGTAAGGTAACATGTTCACAGCTTCTATGGATTGAGGCTTGGACATAGTTAGGGACTGCTACTCTGCCTACCTCAACTGACTTCTGGATACAAGTTTCTTCATTCCCTTTGAGTCTGCCTGGTCCTCAGATCACCTCTTCTGGGCCCTTGGGAAACCTCCTAATATCCCTAATGAAATAGGTTCCATAGATAGAGAGAAATGAAGGACAAAAGGAATCTTACATTTTCTATAATCATTGTTAGTAATAATGTTATTATTATTTTGCTGAAACTTATGTATTGTAGGAAAAAAGTAAGTAACTATGTTCATGTTAAAAATCTAGATTTTTAGCAAAAGAGATAAAATATTTAAAACCAGTCTGGCATTACAAGGAAACTACACACCAATATCCCTAATGAATATAGATGCAAAAATCCTTCACAAAATATTAGCAAACAAAATTCAGCAACAGATAAGAAAAATTTTACACCATGACCAAATAGAACTTAGAAATGCAAGGTTGGTTCAATATATAAAAATCAATCAATGTAATATACCCAATACTCTATTAATAGAATAAAGAACAAAACCCGTATATGGTATCTCAGTAGACACAGAAATCATTGGGCAAAACCCAACACTTTTCATGATAAAAACATTCAACAAACTAGGAATAAAAGGGAACTTCCTCAACCTAGTAAAGAGCATCTATGAAACATCCATACTAACATTACATTTAATGGTGACAGACTGAAAGCTTTTCCTCCTAAGATTAGGAACAAAATAAGAATGTCTGCTCTTGCCACTTCTGGAACATTATACTGGAGTTTCTAGCCACAGCAATTAGACAAGAAAAAAGACATCTCAATTGGAAAGAAAGAAGTAAAACTATCTCTATTTGCAGATGACACTCTTACGTATGGGAAATCCTAAGAAATCCACACACAAAAAATTTAGTATTGATAAATGTTTTCAGCAAAGTTGAAGGTTACAAGCTCACTATACAAAAATCCATTTTATTTCTATATATGAGCAAGGAACAACTTAAAAATGAAATACCTATTTACTAGACATTTCCCCAAAGAAGATATACAATTAGAAAACTGCAATAATGAGATTCTACTTCATACCCACTAGGATGTCTATAATGATAAGAATGGACAATAACAAGAGTTGGTAAGCATATATGGAGAAACTGGAACCCTCATAATTGCTGGCAGGACTGTAAAATGGTGCTTCTACTTTAGAAGACAGTTTGGTAGTTTTGTTTGTTTGTTTGTTTGTTTGTTTGTTTGTTTTTAAGACTAATCATGGAGTTACCTTATGATCCAGTAATTCTACTCCTTGGTATCTACCCAAGAGAATTGAAAACATATGTTTACACAACAACTTGTACGTGAATATTCATAGCAGCATATTTATAATAGCCAAAAGGAGAAACAACCCAAGTGTCTGTTTATTAATGAAGGTGGTATATCCACACAGTGGAATAGTATTGTGCCGTGAAAAAGAATAAAGTGGAAGAAACCAGACACAAAGACCACATATAATATGATTCCATTTCTATAAAATGTGCAGGATAGGCAAATATATGAAAACAGAAAGCACATTAATGGTTGCCAAGGATGAGGGAAAGGGAATAATGGGTAGTGACTGCTAATGAGGGTGGACTTTCTTTTAGTGGTAATGAAAATGTCCTAGAGTTGGATAATCATGATAGTTATACAACTTTATGATTATATTAAATACTACTAAATTGTATGTATACTTTAAAAGGGTGAATTTTGTGGTATGTGAATCATCTCAATAAAAGGAGATGCAATATAAAATTAAAGTTCAGTAAAACTCTAATCCTAAATATTAAATACAAAATTTCAGCATAAACTTATGATGTATCTGTTAAAGTATATTTCTAGCTCCAGCCACTGTGAAGGTGTAGAAACCATAACCAAGCCAGGAGTACTTAGTGCCCTGAGTGCCCAGTATCTGAATGGAGGTGTTGATGGTGTTAAGGAGCCAGGGTTCCTTGGCAGAATGGCTGATTCCAAGTTAGGGCAGGAAGTGTACAAGTTAAGCCTGGAAAATCTTCTGGTATCTTTTATCAGAAAGCAGGGAAGCTATCAGTATTCTGTGGTTGTGTTCAAAGGACGAGGAGCCAACTTGAGAAGACTCCCTTGGGCTAAGATAGGCTTATGTGAGAACCAGTGAGAATAATACCCTGAATTGAGACATATTAATTATGTTAAAATTTATGAGTTCATAATGAAAACCACTGATTGCCATCTTTGGGGGATTCTGGGAAACCAAGTCATTCTGAAAACAGCGAAATAAAGAATCAAGAACTTATGCTATCTTTCCTGTACTTCGGGGTAACCAAATAGTGTGGTCATTTTTCTTGATAGAAGTATTCCAGCTGGTAAATGAAGAATGATAGAATATCATCATTTTTGCAAACCCCCAATGAAATAAAGGATTCATCAATGACCACCAACATCACAAAAGGAAAGACAACTAGATATTGCATATTTCCCATGGGATACTCACACCTATGAAGATGTTGCTAGAATATTTCATCCAGTTAGGTCAAACCTCTAGATCTAACTACCAGTTTACAGGAACCAGAGGTTGGAGGATGGACAGGTAAACGTTCAGAGAACCACAGCGAGACAAGCAGCAAAATGCAGACTGTGGGAAATCCAAAAGGACAAATGACCCTGTTTCTTCAGCAAATAAATTGTAAGAAAAAAAGATACAGGAGACATATCAGCTAAAGGCAGTGTACGGGCCTCGTCTTGATCCTGATTTATACAGACCAACTATAAAAAGGCACAAGAAGATCCAGGAAATTTGAACACCAACTAGATAGTCGATGATAATAAGGGACTATGGTCATTCTTTTCAGTGTTGTAATGATATTAAAGGCCCACAGGGGCAGGGCCTCCCACCCTGAGGCTTACCATGGGGCTGAAGAAGGGCAGAGGAGAAAAACATGACCTTTGCCGGTAGAGCCCAGAGAGGGAAAGAGGGAGGGGGCTGAGCCAGTGAAGCTTAGTTTATTCTTCCAAACTCATGGATAAATGGTTTCTCCTCTACGGGAATGAATGTGCAGGGGTGGGGAGAGAGTCCAGAGATGCTGAAGGGCTGTCCTCCACAGGGCGTCGTGAGGACGGGCGCCCATGTTCCTATCATGACTGAGGCTTGAACAAGGTAATGCATGTGAAGCACGGAACCCCCGTGCCACTCCATCAGCACTGGCTGCCCTTGTTTTGGGTCTTGTGTACTTATCCCCATGTACTGTGTACAGGGGTTGGAGGCAGGACTTCAGGATGCCAAGTAAAAGAAGGTTCTAGAGTGAAGGAAGTGTTTCCAGCTTTCACTCATTCCCTAAAGGCTGGAGAGGAAGTAGAATTTGCACTTAGCCAAAACATGTGCCTGAGTTCTCTTGGCAAGATGAGAGCTGAATCTGTCCTCTCCCTGTCCCCCGTGTCTCCCTCTAGCTGCAACAGAAAACGCTACCTGGAGACGCTCCCCAACACCAGCATCATCATCCCCTTCCATAATGAGGGTTGGTCCTCGCTCCTCCGCACCGTCCACAGCGTGCTGAACCGCTCACCCCCGGAGCTGATTGCCGAGATTGTGCTGGTTGATGACTTCAGTGATCGAGGTAGGGCCCATTCCACCCAGTTCCTGCCCTCAATGCTCCATCCTGGGACTTCTTGCCAAAGGGGTGGCAGGTTTTCCCTTCTTCAGTAGCACCAACATAGGGGCCACCATTTGCTAATGCTTGCTCTGTGCTGGGCGTGAACCTGACACTGTATGCACATCATCTTGTTTAGACCTCACAGCAACGCAAGTAGGTTTTATTTTTATCCCATTTTTATCTCTACAGAAATGCATTAAACTAAAACAGAACACTTGATAAACAATAGCTCATACAAGTAAGGGTTTCTTTATTTATTTAATCATTCACTGTATAATAAGATTCAGGATTGGTATAGCTGCTCAAGGCTATCATCAAAGAATGAATCAGACTTCTTTTTTTGCTTCCTCATCCTCATGGTCACAGAATGGCTGCTATGGCTCAGGAAGAAGGAAGAAGGGCAAAGAGAACAAAGCTTCTTCCTTTCAAGACTTTGTTTTCTTATTCACAAAAGACTTTTGGCCACAATTCTGCCATCTGGGCACCTGTATCTGCGAGGGGGGCTGGGCCATAGGGGTGGTTTGTTTGTTTGTTTGTTTGTTTGTTTGTTTTTGTGGAAATGCAATTGGAGCATTTCTTTTTTTTAAATTATATGTTATTGATTATGCTAATACAGTTGTCCCATTTCTCCCCCATCATTCCCCTCCACCCTGCACACCCCCTCCAACCCACATTTCCCCCTTCAGTTCATGTCCATGTTTCATAAGTTCTTTAGCTTCTACTTTTCCCACACTATTCTTGCCCTTCCCTTGTCTATTTTCTACCCACTGTCAGTGCTACTTATTCTCTGTACCTTTTCTCTCTCTCTCCTCCTCCCACTCCCCTGTTGCAAACCCTGCATGTGATCTCCATTTCTGAGTTCCTGCTCCTGGTCTAATTATTTGCTTAGTTTGCTTTTGTTTTAGGTGTGGTTGTTAATATCTGTGAGTTTGCTGTCTTTTTACTGTCCTATTTTTTAACTTCATTTTCTTAGATAAGTCCCTTTAGCATTTCATATAATAAGGGTTTGGTGATGATGAACTCCTTTAACTTGACCTTATCTGAGAAGCACTTTATCTGCCCTTCCATTCTAAAT
>PVKU01009160.1:5119-65009 GCA_004027475.1 Anoura caudifer
AAAAAAAAAAAAAAAAAAAAAAAAAAAAAAAAAAAAAAAAAAAAAAAAAAAAAAAAAAAAAAAAAAAAAAAAAAAAAAAAAAAAAAAAAAAAAAAAAACAACCTACCTTACGCCTACAAGAACTTGAGGAGCAACAACAAAGACAGCCCAGAGCAGCTAGAAGGAAGGAAATAGCCAAGATCAGAGCAGAATTAAATGACATAGAGACTAAAAGCATAATTCTAAGGATCAATGAATCCAAGAGCTGATTCTTTGTAAAGATAAACAAAATTGACAAGCATTTAGGTGGGCTCCTCAAGAAAAAAAGAAAGAAGACCCAAATAAACACAATCAGAAATGAAAGAGGAGAGATTACAACTGACACCAAAGAAATACAAAGGATTGTAAGAAATTACTACGAAGAACTGTATGCCAACAAATTTGAAAGCCTAGATGAAATGTACAAGTTTCTAGAAAAATGTAATCTCCCAAAACTCAATGAAGAAGCAAAAAGCCTGAACAGACCAATAACAGCAGATGAAATTGAAGCAGTAATAAAAAAAACTCCTGACACACAAAAGCCCTGGACCAGATGGTTTCACAAGAGAATTCTACAAAGCATTTAATGAAGAGCAGACCCCTATCCTTCACAGACTATTCCAAAAAATCCAAAATGATGTAAGACTCTCAAACTCTTTTTATGAAGCAAGAACCATCTTAATCCCCAAACCAGATAAATACACAACAAAGAAAGAAAACTTCAGGCCAATATAGCTGATGAACATAGATGATAAAATCCTCAACAAAATATTGGCAAACCACATCCAACAATACATTAAAAAGATCATACACCATGACCAAGTGGGATTCATCCCAGGGATTCAAGGATGATTCAACATACACAAATCAGTAAATGTAATACATCACGTAAATAAAAGCAAAGACAAAAATCACATGATCATATCAATAGATGCAGAAAAAGCATTTGATAAGGTACAACACCCATTTATGATAAAAACACTCAGCAAAGTGGGAATAGAGGGAGCATTCCTCAACATAATAAAGGCAATATATGAGAGGCCTACAGCCAACATCATACTCAACAGGCAAAAACTAAAATCTTTTCCACTAAGATCAGGAACAGGACAAGGATGTCCATTTTCACCACTTCTATTTAATATAGTATTAGAAGTCTTAGCCACAGTGATTAGACAATAAAGGAAATAAAATGTATCTAAAATGGAAAGGAGGAAACAAAACTATCATTGTTTGCAGATGACATGATAGTGTACATAGAAAGTCCTATAGACTTGGCCAAAGAGCTGCTCGACCTAATAAATGAATTTGGCCAAACAGCAGGAGACAATGTCAATATCCAGAAATCAAAAGCATTTTTGTATACCAACAATGAAACAACAGAAGCAGAAATCAAGAAAAAAATCCTATTTGTTATAGCAAAAAGAAAAATAAAATACCTAGAAATAAACCTAACCAAGGAGGTAAAAGACCTGTATGCAGAAAACTACACAACTCTGAAGAAAGAAATCAAGGAAGACACAAACAAATGGAAACATATACCATGTTCATGGATTGGAAGAATCAACATCATCAAAATGTCCATACTGCCCAAAGCAATTTACAAATTCAATGCAATACCTATTAAAGTTCCAATGGCATAGTTCACAGACATAAAACAAACACTTCAAAAATTTGTATGGAGCCAAAAACTACCTTGAATAGCTGCATCAATTTTGAGAAAGAAGAGCAAAGTAGGAGGGATCACAATATCTGATACCAAACTGTACTACAAGGCCACTGTAATCAAAATAGCCTGGTACTGGCATAAAAACAGGCACATGGACCAGTGGAACAGAACAGAGAGTCCAGAAATAAACCCAAGTCTCTACGGTCAATTAATATTTGACAAAGGAGGCAGCAACATAAAATGGAGTAAAAATAGCCTCTTCAACAAGTGGTGTGGGGAAAACTGGACAGCTGAGTGCCAAAAAGTGAAACTCAAGCACCAACTTACACCATGCACAAAAATAAATACAAGGTGGATAAAAGATTTAAATGTAAGCCATGAAACCATTAAAGTCCTAGAGGAGAACATAGGCAGGAAAATCTCAGATATTTCATGCAGCAACATTTTTACTGATATGTCCTCTAAAGCAGTGGGCATAAAGGAAAGAATAAGCAAGTGGGATCTCATCAAAATAAAAAGCTTCTGCATGGCTAAAGAAAACAGTATTAAAATAAAAAGAGAACCAACTGTATGGGAAAACATATTTGCCAATGATACCTCAGACGATGGTTTAATCTCCAAAATATATAAAGAACTTACATGACTCCACTCTTAGAAGACAAGCAACCCAATTATAAAATGGGCAAAGGACTTGAACAGACACTTCTCTAAGGAGGACATGCAGAGGATCCAGAGACACATGAAAAGATGCTGAATATCGCTAGCTATCAGAGAGATGCAAATTAAAACCACAATGAGATACCACCTCACACTTGTCAGAATGGCCATTGTAAACAAAGCAACAAACAACAAGTGTTGGAGAAGTTGTGGAGAAAAGGGGACCCTAGTGCACTGTTGGTGGGATTGCAGACTGGTACAACCACTATGGAAAGCAATATGGAATTTTCTAAGAAAACTAAAAATGGATCTACCTTTTGAGCCAGCAATCCCACTGCTAGGATTATATCCTAAGAACCCTGAAACACCAATCCGAAAGAACCTACGCACCCCTATGTTCTTAGCAGCACAATTCACAATAGCCAAATGCTGGAAGCAAACTAAGTGCCCATCAGTAAATGAATGGATCAAGAAACTATGGTACATTTACACAATGGAATTCTATGCAGAAGAAAGAAAGAAGGAGCTCCTACCCTTTGCAACAGCATGGGTGGAACTGGAGAGCATCATGCTAAATGAAATAAGCCAGGAAGTGAAAGACAAATACCATATGATCTCACCTTTAACAGGAACCTAACCAACAAAACAAACAAACAAACAAGCAAAATATAACCAAAGACACTGAAATTGAGAACAGACTGTCAGTCACCAGAGGGGAGAGGGGGAGGAAGATCAGGGGAAAAGGGGAAGGGTTTACAGGAGCAAGTATAAAGGACAGATGGATAAAAACTAGCAGGGTGGAAATGGGAGGGAGGTGGGGAGGGCTGGGGCGTTGGGCTGGGCTGGGAGTAAAAGAGTAAAAGACAAAAAATTGTAGAGAACAACAATAAAAATAAAAATAAAATAAAATAAAGGCAATTAAGACCCTGAAGACTCTAGAGAAAATTTTATCTCTCCTTTAAGGAATTTAAATTGGGGACCTCACTCATAATAAGATTTATTACCAGAAATAACTTTTTATGACCTATCCATTGGGCAGAGGGAACATCTAGTTACATCTAGTAACATCTAGTAACATCTAATTACTAAATATCTGCTCTTATCTTTGTATAAATTACCTGCCTCTCCCCTGAAGCCTCACATCCTTACCTCATTCCTTAACTCAGGGTTTCCATCCCACCTCATTTTATCTTTTTGTCTTTGAACTGCTCTCGTGTGGCGTCTTTGACTCTCTTAGGAATGTGGGGTTCTTGTGTGTGCAAAATTAAATTAGATTTTCTCCTGTTAATCTGGGTTATGTCATTATAATTACTAGATCAGCCAAAGAGCTTAGAAGGGTAGAGTAGAATGTTTCCTCCCTATCATTCTGAATATGAGAGCCTTGTTATTTCTAGTAAGATGTTAATAATTTTTAGTAATAAATATTTAGTGCACAAAAGAACATGCATTACTTAGAAACGGATGCCAAATTGTGGGGTTAAGAAACTTTAAATGACTGACATTAAATATTCTAAATGCAAAAGAAAGAAAAACTTTTATTAGAAAAGATATCTCCAGTTGCAAATGTAAACAATCAACATAATTTAACATAATAAGGGCAAATATAATTTAACATAATTTAAGGACAAATATAGCTTTGAGCTCCAAATGTAATAAAAACTAAGGTAGACACTCTAGGATAGCTACACAAAAGCCATTCACTAATTTCCCCTTCTCTTCCTCATGTAAACAGGTTAAAAATGTAAAATAGTCATTTTTTCATGACTATCTTAAAAGTAGATGCAACATGAGAACCAGTTCTGCACAGGAAATGTCAGCAGAAGTCACTCAGTAGGGATTCTAGAAACGTTTTTTAAGGGAACAGACTAAGTCAGCCTGCTTGCCTTTAGTCTTTTGCCTTTCTTCATTTTTCTACCTGGGATGTAGCTATAGTTTCTAAGACAACAGGATTACTTTATGAACAGAAAAAAAGGCACATGCACAGGGTGCACAATGGGAAAATGGAAGAAATAGTCTTTGAATAGCTACTCCAGGCTTCTTATTCGGTGGAATATAAAAATCTCATGGTTGTTAAGCCAGCCTTTATCTGCAGCCAAACAGAATTTTAACAAACACAAAATGTATTCTTGAAATTGGGATGCCCACCAAAACATATCAACTCTGCTAGGTATAAAGAGATTTTTTTAAAAAACCCGGGGAGGCAAAGTTCTGACAATTTCTAGGTGGGAAGGTATTGATCTGGTTATAAGGAGAAAAACATTCAGTATAACCATAGCTTGCTATAGACCACACACTGACTCAAATTGCAACTTTAGGGGCAATAATAAAAATTGAGCATTTGGGGCTTGTGCCAATCTCAGCAAATTTCCACCAGAAATGTTGGCCCTTCCAGATTTGGTCTACCAAATTTGAGAGTCAAAGAGAGATGCTCTTTGTTGCAATCCATGTTAATTGATATTCTCCTAATTTTGAGTCTTACAAGTATTTAAAGAGTAAACTCAGGTTCAGGGTGGAGTGGGGCAGGAAAACAGAGTGGCCCATGTAGTTGAACAGGTTCAGCGCTGCAGGTGGTGAGTATCGGTCAGCCTTACAGGAAAGGAGAGTGGATCTCTAACATTTCTCTAGGCTGTTTACTGCCCTACCACTCAAAGGTTTGGAAGTGGCTGGCAAAAAATGGAATTAAGAATTTTAACTCACTGAAGTCCCCATTTAAAAAAATGCATCAGAGAAATTATATTAAAAACTACTAGAAAGATGTACTCCTCACTTGGTTTCTTCAATGGTCAGAGTTGCAAATGGCCTTGATGCAGTCACGATAAAGGCAAGATACGGTGACAGTTGTGTCACCAAATGGGGATAGTTTTATTTCGTCCTTTCTGAGTTGTATGACTGCTTTCTTTTTCTCTCCTCATTGCACTGACCAGACTTCCAGGATTATGTTGAATGAAAATGATAAGAATGAAGACTGTTTCTTTGTTCCCAGATGAAAAGTATTGTTTTTCATTATTTAAATACTGTAGGATTTTTGTAGTTGAAGTTCTGTACCAATTCCATTTTTTCTGAGAGTTACTTTTTTCCTTATTCTTTTTTAATGAATGGGTGTTGAGTTTTGTCAAATGCTTTTTCTGTAACAATTAATATAATGATGTAATCTTTCTTTGCATCTTTTTCCTGTTAATATGGTAAGTTACATTGATTGGTTTTCAATATTGAACTAGACTTTCATTCATGAATTTAAACCTGCTTAAAAATGCAGTGCTTAATTTTATTTGCTAATATATTTTTAGAAATTTTATTTATTTATTTTTAGAGAGAGGGGAAGGGGAGGAGAAAGAGAGGGAGAGAAACAACAATGTGTGGTTGCTGCTCATGCCTCCTAACCTGGGACCTGGTCTGCAACCCAGGCATGCGCCCTAACTGAGAATTGGACCAATGACCCTTTGGTTTGCAGGCCGGCACTCAGTCCACTGAACCACCCCAGCCAGGTGCTTGCTAATATTATATTAAAGATTTTGTAACTATTCCTGAGGGGTATTAGTTTGTCAATTTCTTTTTTGTACTGTCTTTCCCCACTTTTGGTAAGGTAATACTAGCCACACAAAATTAATTGGGAAACATTTCCTCCTCAAACTCAGTCAGTGGTTGTTGGTGTCATTTAGCACTTCATAGAGTCCTATTGAATGAGGGCCTGTATTCCCTGTTGGCTGCTAACTGAAGACCACCATCAATTTCTTGCCTCCACAGGCCTCTGCTATATGGTGGCTTGCTTCATCTAAGTGTGTAAGCCAAAATGGCAATAGAGAGAGTGCTAGCCAAAAGCCACAAAAATTTTAACAATTTACTTTTATTTGAATACTACATTTTAGTTTAGAAAACAAGTTTTTATCTATTATTTCCCTTATTCCTCATAATAAAATTTAAAAAGTAGAATAGGTATATTCTTATTGAACTTATGAAAATACTCAGGCTATGACATTTTATGTAACTTGCTTTGAATTACTTCCCTAAGAAATTAGTATTTCAACCTTAGCCAGGATTCATATGCATCTGTGTCCCTTAACATTTAATGTAAGAAAGTAAAATAGGTATAGAGCCTACTAAACAATGTACAGAAAAGTTAAACAAAAGGGAAATAATTGAAGTGTACTGAGTCATTGCTATGTTCCAGGCACTTAAAACAGTACCTCTAATATAATGACATCACCATGAGATGAAAATTTCTATTCTAATTTTACAGATTTGAAATTTAAATGTTAGTATGTTTGACTATATTTTCCAAGTTTAGTAGCCAGCCTTCATTATGGCTCTTTTCCCTCTTGGTATTTACCCTGCTGTTTAGTCCCCTGGACAAGGAATCAAGTCTGACATTGAGTCACCCATTGAATATGGTTGTAAGTTTCGAGGTTAGGCCATAAAGCATTGCAGTTAGCCACTCTCGTATCACTCGTTCTGGTGAACACAGCTATTGTGCCATGTGCATGCTCACGCAGCATCTTGAACAGTGCATTGTGCAGAGGAGTAGAGATCCTGGCCAACAGACCTTACGAGTGAGTGAGTCCCCTGGAAATGGAACTACTAGTCGTTTTCAGGTCACTGCAGCTCTGGGAGGCACCTGACTACAGTCAAATGAGAGCCTTGAAGGAAGTATGACCCAGCTGGGCCTACACCAAAGCATTGACTTACAGAACTAAAGGAGATAACAAAAGATTATTATTACTCTATGTTACTGTGTTTGGGAAAAATTTCTTATGCAGTAACAGGTAACTAGCACACTAAGGTAGCGTAGTAAATATTGAGGCCTAGATTTAAACCAAGGTTTCTAAGTCCCTACGCAGTGTTCTTGTAACAGTAATTACAAAATGAAGATTTTCAAGTAATTATATTATTTTTGTAGTGTTTTATTCATATTAATTTGAAAATAGTTTCCTCTGCTGAAATTGTCACTAAATTGGAATTACTAAATTCCTTAAAGCAAACTTAGATTAAGAAATTAACAATAAATTTTTATCTGTCATGCTTAAATGTTGTAAAAGAACCACATGTATGGTAAATTATAATTATCAAAATATTACAGAAAATTTAAGCTTTTATTATCATAAAATTCACCTTGCTCTCTCTGAAAGTTATACATAGGTATATTTGGTAATGTGAACAATTGTTACATACTTCATCCATGTTAATCTAGATTATAGATGTATACATTTGAGAGTAATGTGAGTTATTTAAAATTGTAAAATATTGCTTCTTTTGTATAACTTTGCAAAGTATAATTCTAGAGTACTTCTAGAACAAATATATAAGTAGAGAAAGAAAATGGGTGTTTGGCAATACTGTGAAATCATATTTTATTATGCAAAAGTCAATTGTTTTATGACACTTGAGAGGGAGAAATACATGTTAATTTATTTTGTCTTTTCTCTTACCAGTAAGTAAATAACTTGGAAGTTGTCACTCCTGTCCTACAATAAGACCGAATTAGAACAAACTGAATATGAAGGAGTTTTCTTACATTTACCAGAGAATTGAATTCACAAGGCAAATCACAACCCTGAAATTTGTAAGGCAAGAGCCAAACACAGAAAATAATAGTTGAGATTATCATACTGTTTACTGTGTTTTTAATTTCAAGTTCAAAATTAACTCCACAAAAAAGAAGAAACACTTAGAAATAAATATAGCATACTATGTAGAACATCTCTCTGAGAAAACCTAGGGGATTCTAATGAAATAAATCAAAGGTCTAAATAATAGGCAGATGTTCTTTAATCATGGATAAAAAGACTCAATATTGCTAAGACAACTCTTTCTAAATGTATTTATAATTAATTCAAAGCATCCCTAAGGAAAATCTCAGCAAGACATTTTGTGCATATCAACAAACTTATTTTAAAGTGTGTATGGAAAGACAAATACATAGAGTAGCTAATGCAACTAAGGAAGAAGAACATAGTCAGAAAACTGACACCACCCAAGAAACTTACTGCAAAGCTACAGTACTGGTATTACTGTCTACCGTAATACCAGTGGTATTCGTGAAAGAGTAGACAACTAGATGAAGGAAACAGAATGGAAAAATCACAGACATAGACCCAAACAAATATGGTCAATTGATCTTGACAAAGATGCAATAGTAATTGAATGGAAAAAGGATAGTCTTTTCAATAAATGTTACTGGAACATTGGACATTGAAATGCAAAATTTAAAAAAAAGTTAATCTAGACACAGACTTAAACAAAAATGAACTAAAAGTGAATCTTACACCTAAGTGTAAAATGCAAAACTGTAAAACTTTCTGAAGAATATAAGGGAAAATCTGTGTAATATTGAATTCATCCCAGTGTATGTAGGTCCAAAACCAAAACCACGATCCATAAAAGAAAACTTATTAGACAGCCTTTATTAAAATTAGAAACTTCTTGCTTGCTATAGGCACTATTAAAGAATAAAATGCAATCCATAGACTAGGAGAAAATATTTGCAAAATACATTAATGGCAAATATTTGTATCAAAAATACACAAAGAACTGTTAAAACTGAATGATAAGAACAACTCCATTAAAATTATTCAATAAAGATCTAAACAGAAAATTCACCAGAGAAGATAAGCAGATGGCAAGTAAGTATATGAAAAGTGGTCAATATTGCATACACTAGTGAAATCCAAGTTAAAACAGCAATCAAGTGCTACTACACACCTATTAGATTGGTGAAAATCTACAACATTGACAACACCAGATACTGGCAAGGATGTGGAGGATAGTAACTCATATTCTGTTGCTAAGAATGCAAAATGGTAATAGCCTTTTTAGGAGACAGTTGTAAAAGAGACTTTCTTTTACAACTAAACATAGATTTACCATATAATCTAGCAACATTTTTGTGTTTTCTCCACATAAAAATCTGAACATGAAATTTAATAGCAGTTGAATTCATAATTGCCAAAAATTACAGGTAACCAAGACATTCTTTAGTAGCTGAATGGAGAAATTGTGGTACATCCATACTCTGGACTACTTTTCAGTGCTAAAAATAAACTAAAGAGTCATGAAAAGACATGAAAGAAAATGACATACATGTTGATGAGTGAAAGAAGCCAGTATGGTTCAAAGTCAAAGACAAACTGAAAAAAGGCCAAACTATAGAAATAATACTAAGATCAGTGGTTTCCACGGTTGGGTAGTATGCAGGGTTGCGGGGAGGGAAGAAGGATGAGCAGTTGAAGCTCAGGAAATATTCTGTATTATACTGTCATAGTAGATAACTAACATTTTATATTTGTCAAAAGCCATAGAACTATACAACACTGATATAACTTCAATATAAAATATGAACTTTAGTTGATAATAATGTGTCAGTATTGGTTCATTAATTGTAACAAATATGCCATACTAATGCAAGGTATTAATAATAAGGAAGCTGTGAGAAGAAGATATCCTAAATGCTGTACTATCTGCTCAACCTTTCTGTAAATCTAAAACTGTTTTAAAAAGCAGTATAAACTCAGGTCTTATATGGAAACTTTTTATTTAGGATTATTAAGTTAATTAAACAAGGAGCATTAGACTGTAGTGGCTCTAATCCCATGGCAACCTACATAAACAAATTGAAATCTAAACTTGTGAAGGCCTCAAGGTTACAGAATTAAAACCCAAGGACTAGCCATCTCAAACAGCCAACTAGACTTTAAGCTATAGCCAACCAATAATTCCCTTGATATGCTTCTGCCTTTTCATTATAAAATTATCTCCCTTCTCTCTTGTCAGTGGAGAGTTCCTAACCCCTTCCTATTTAGAGCTACTTGACTCAAATTATTCTTTGCTCAAACAAACTCTTAAAACTTTTAATATACCTCAGTTTATCTTTTAACAAGATTAAACACTATTCAAGGTATCTTCCCTTCAGTTTTTGGCATTCTGTTATTATTAGGCATTATTTGTTAGTTCACTAGAATACTGAAATAAGTTTTTTACCTAATCTTGTGCCCCACTTTTCACTCACTTTATTCTGACTTCGTGCATGTAGTTTTATTTCTTTCTGTCACTTGTAGAGTTCTAATATGCCATAATTTAAAAAAAATACAATATAGAATATATCATTCTGGTGTGTTGTCATATGTGATGTAGAAGATGGACAATGATGTGTTCATCTAGGCTCTAATTTGTTGCTAATCAATTTCTTTTACCTCCTAAATCCAGAAAATATTAATAAATCACATTGCTTAACAAACATAATAAGTGGATGAATTTCAGATTTATAAAGATCTAGTAAACATTTAAAAATCTGAAATTGAATAATTCTAAGGTCATTTCAAGGCTTTGTATTGCCATTCTTTCTTGTGCTCTAAAATAGTGATTGTCATCATTTAAAAGGAGTCTGTGGTTGATCTAACACACAAGGTAAGATCATTTTCTTATGTTCTCCTTTGTATAGTACTTTTCTCCATTCTTAACACGTTAATTTTTAAACTGGGGCCTATTTTTTCATCTGATATCTGAGATTCAGAAGAACAATGTTTATGAATTTTTTATAAATAGTACCTTAAGGTAATTTTGAAAGAAAGTGGATTTGATCATATTCTTAAAAGATTTGTGTGACCCACAGAATCAGTATGTTAGAACACAGCCAAAACCTTTGTAAGAGCATAATTATCTCAATTGCTACTACACACACACACACACACGTGTGTGTGTGTGTGTATGTTTTTCTTAAAGACATTGGTTTAATTTGCACTTTTCAGGTTAAAATGTATTTATGGTTTGCAAATGTTAACACATTTGGGAAAGAAATAAAGTTTTTTTTTTTTAAAGGCAGTTATCTTCAATTGTTAGCTAAAGACACCTGGGAAGCCTTTGGCTGCTATGCTTTTATGACATAACTGTATTTCACTATAAAGCATTATAATTATTAGTCTAAATTTTTCAATATAATATTTGGAGTAGATTATTATTATTATTATTATTATTATTATTATTATTACCTACAGGTGATTGAACCTCAAGTACAGATGTTTTACATAGGTTGAATTTCTTTTTTCCAGTTATGAACAGATATGATGTAGTAGGTACACCTTCCAAAGAACAATTCCTCATTCACTACTTGGACTCCTTTAAAATCTAAATTTCTGTCTGCTTTTGTAGCCCACTGACTGTAGCCCAGGTAGAATATTTTAATGACCTTTTCTTTCCATCTCACATAAAACAGAGCTAGCACTAAGCAGTCAATCATCAAAGGCCTCTCAAGGTTAAAGACTCACATATAACCATCAGGGAAGTGTAAAAAGAAAAGAGGAAAAGGGTCCCAATGGATTAATGAATAATGTTAAAAATCATGTATGAGGAAAAGATCTGTTCAAAATGCCAGTTAGGCTAAGAATTTTAGTTTAACAAACTATGAAAAATTGGTTGCTATTCTTTCACATTGTATGCAGCAAACAACTTTTAAGAAACTATCATTTGAGTTTTGTTTGGTAACAAAATTATCAAAGAATAATATTACCATTATTTGCAAAAAAGAACAAAATATCCCTACTCTTTCTAACTACATCTCTATGAGGGTCTCTTACAATATTTCAGTCAAAACAATAAAAGACAACAGAATTAACATAGAAGTAGTGAGGAAATGTAAGTTGTCTTAGGAGACAGAAATCTAGCTATTTTGATAGACATTTAAAAATATTTTTAAAATGCGAATAATAATATTCTTATCTCTAATGTATTTGTTTTGGAAAATAGGTATTCTAAAATATGTTGAGATCAAGAAATTAAAAGTGGTTTGAAATAGAAAGACAAAAAATTAGAAACAGAAAGTATCAAAAAATAGATATCACAGGAGAACAACATAAGGTTACTGTTCAATATGATCTTAAGCTCATGTGTTCAAATGCACCTCTTCATCCTAAATAATACCAATAGAAAATATTTGGAAATTAAAGATATATGCCTATGCTAAAAATAATAAGAAGAATAAATCATTATGGTTAGAAATTAGAAAGTAGGCATAAAGCCTCAGAACTATTTGACATTAAATTCATAAAAAGGTAGATACTGCCAGTTCTTTGATGCCTGCCTAGAGTAACTGAGACCCAAAAGCTGCCTACTAATGATCTGGAGAGGAAAGAACCATGGTCACAATATGAAATCAAAATATGAAATTAATGCTCCCCACCCATGGAAAGATGTTGTAGTTGTTCCCTGTGCTGTGACCCATGAACTTATTTTGGCAAGTGGAGTAAAGACAGCCACCCAAACAAGATATATTCCAAACTCTATTACTGTTTGCATGGGTGGTTTATGAGAAATCCCCCAAATCACTATAACATATGCCAAGAATCTTATATTTGACAAGCTTCTTGACTGAGCTGGAGATTGGGCAAGTTGGGAAAAAACACAATAAGAAGATCAGGGAGAGAAAAACAAACAGAACAAATAAAAATTAGGCCTTCTGATGAATGAGCAAGTAAACACTACAAAGCACCTGAAAAACAAAACAATTCTAGAAACTAAAGTCAACAAACTTAATAATTACAGCAATGTGAAAATAATAGTTTTGAAATAATAGCTCTAAGATACATTTAACTCATTAAATGAAGAAAAAAACATATACGAGTCATTGTGAGGAAACCTCAGCATCAATTTGTCAGACAGATGTTTATGGAAGAGAATCAGTTAGAACATAGCATATAAACTTTTTAAATCAAGTTTAAAGAATCAATATGAGCAATCTCCTCTAGACTTATCCAACGGAACTTTCTGTGATTACAGAAAGATTCAAATTCTGTATATGCACAGTCCAGTATTGTTGCCATGAGCCACTTCCAGCTATTGAGCAATTAAAATACAGGTACGACATCTGAGAAACTACAATTTTAACTTTATTTAATTAGAATTAATATAAATTTGTTTAAATTAGCACACATGGCTAGTATCTATGAGACAGAGTAGACAGGACATACTCAAAGAAAGAGGTAGGTTTTGAAGTATGGCATTCAAGATTTTGTCCATAAAGTCACATAAAGAGATAGATACAAAATATAAAAGTATAAATGATGGAAAATGATAATAGATTGAGACTCTGAAACATATGTCTAAATTAATTTACAATAGTAGAAAATAGAGGAAATGTTGGAGAATCAGTATGTGACAAGATAATGGTTGAAAATAGCACAGAAATACAGATTTCAAATTGAAAATGTGCTCTATGATTTAGAAAATAAAGATGAAGACACACCTAAATATAGTCCAGTGAAACTACCAAATAACAAGGTTAAAGAAAAAACCCTAAAAATTATAAAAAGGAAAATAAAGAATGTCTACAACTGAATGACAGCTAGACCTACAGAACACTTCTCATCAGAAACTATTTGCCAGAGGAGTTATATGTGCAGAATGATGGAAAATAACTGGCAATCTCTTTATGTTGTCAAAATCACTTTTCACAAATAATACAAATAAAAGTATTCATTTCATATATGTATTTTATATTCATGATCCTCCATAAAGCAAGTATTTCAACATGAAGAAATATTTACCCAAGAGTGGGATGCAAGTAAAGAATAAACAAAAAAAATTGCAAGAAACATTGTTATATCTAATTATTGCAACTCTTATGTTGTAAGAAACAGACATCCCGGTCAATCTATTTTATAAATAAGGGAATTTTCTGTTTCAAATAACTGGAAAGTCCTGAGTAAAATGAACTTCTGGGCAGGTAGATTCAGTAACCCTACCACAAATCCAATACTTTTATTTCTCAGTTCAACCATCCATAGTTGGCTTCATTCTAAAGGTAGGTCCCTTGTAGGTCCCACTGAAGGTCCCTTTAATCAGGATGATAGCAGGAATGAATTGTGTTGCATGGACTTACTTTCATATCTAGCACGAGAATAACAGACCTTAGCTTTACTATGATTTAAACATCCTAGCATCAATCACTGTGAAAATTAGAATGCCATGTGCTGATTGTAGTACATTTGGGTTAACTGGATACCTAACGACACCTATGGGAGCTAAACTACCTCCTGAGTATAAACCTGCATCCCAACTCTCAGAGCTTTCAACTGGTTCATTGCTGTGGATATTAGAAAACTAATACATTCACTTCAATTATTGGCCATAATGAATGGTAAATGCACTGTTTAATTTCCATGCTTGATAAAAGGTAGAATTAAAATTGTAGACTATTTTAAAAAGATACATGGGTACTTCAGTATGTATTTAAATAATGTGACATTTTATTTTGTGCTATTATTCTGTGAGAAGGGTAGAGGTGCTGAATAAGTTTAGAATTGTTATGGAAGTATAACTCTTGATTTCTGTGTTGAAAATTTAGAGATACATGTTTGAATACTAAAATAAAAATCCATACTTTTCCACAAAGAACTAAACAGGAAATAAAAGAAATGTTTTACATTCACCAGAATGCAAAATCAAGAGAGGTAAAGTAGAAAAAAAAATTGATTGAAAACTCAAAACACATGACTAAAATATATCCAAATATACTAGTAACAAAAATAAACATATTTACTTCACCTATTAAAAGACAATCACTAAATAAGTTTTTCAAACACTAGTTTCAAACACAGTTTTATCTTTTATACAAAAACACATTGAAAACAAATTATGCTGAATTGTTGAAAAGCTATATTTCACAAGACTGCCCAATAGCAATTGGGTGTCACTTTTAATATCAGAAAAAAATAGGATTTAAAGTGTAATGTTAATTAAAAAAGGAGGAACTATCAGGAAATATCCCTATTTACTGAACAGATATCACAACCAAAAGCATCTATAATATTTAACAGTCAAATGCTTTGTCTGACTTCATCTTGTTGAAGTCTGCCATTGTTCCCTTGGCCTTTAGGCTAATAGCTCCTGCTTTATACATGCTAATCATTAGAATAATTCTGCTTGGGGCTTCAGGTGTTTTTTTTTTTGTTGTTGTTTTGTTTTTTGTTTTTGTTTTTTTTTTTAGAAAAACATTTCATCACATTTTGCATTCCCTTGACATAGGAGAAACCTGAAGTCTTTATTTTCTTAAGATGGATTTGAGGATTAGGTGTCGCTTCTTCTTGAATGGTGCCTTCTTGATAAATAAGCCTTTCCTTATTTTGAACTTGGACATTTTGAATGTTGGCTTTTCTAGGCATGCATTGGGCACACAGAGTTTGGACAAGAACAAAGCTTACAATTATACATGGCAAACTCAGTAGAAGTAGAGGGAAAGATTGAGCAATCCAAATTCATCGTGGAGGATTTTTAACCTCACTCTCTCAGAAATGTATGGATCAGAAAAACCAAAAACTTCAATTAAGACACAGAAGACTAAAATAACAGTTAATCAACAATCAACTTTAACTGCAACTCTGTACTACATAAAAAAATACATTCTTTTCTAGCACACATGAACATTATAAAATAATTGACCACATAATAAATATAAATATGAAAGAATATATGCGTTAGGTCAGGCATGGTGAGATAAGATGGCTGCCAGGGGCTGAAGCCCTCGAAAAACTGGCTGACGTCAGATGAAGATGACTGGAGTGGCAGGAAAAAACATGGCAACTCGCGCCTAAAGAGGACTGACCAATGATACGTCGACCGCATGTATAAAATTCCTTCCCCTCTTAGGCTCAGGCGCGACTTCCTCGGCCCCCAACCTGTGGACCAGAGAACCTTGCCCAGTGCACAACCCCCAATAAAGCTCTGTATTGCCCCATTTTGTGGCTGATTGGCATTATTTCCTTGGCGGAATACTAATAAGCTTACAATATGTAGTAAATCACACTAAGTAAAATGAAGTTTAACTTAGAATACTTAGAATTGTCAGCAACTCAGACCTCAGGAAAAGAGAGTAAATGAAGAGAGAATTAGCTGTTAGGAGACTAAGTTCCAGTAGTCTGGTTTTAGGACTAGGCCATGGATAGACATGGCTAGGAATGGCCTCTATAGGAATAGAGGGTCTGATCAAGTTTAAGTTGTCTTGTTGATGGCACCAAATGTTAGATCAAGTCTTTGAATTTTGGCTAAGAAAGAATTCACAACCAAGACTCAAATACAAGCAAAAGTTTATTTAGAAAGTCACAGAGGCAGAAGGAGTGGACTATAGAAGAAGTGAGCCAAGCTGGGCTGTGTGGAGTTAGGAATCAAGTTAGAGAAGTGAAAGAAGGGCCTTTGAAATGCAGGAGAAATAGAGGCAAAGAAAACACACCTGGAAGAAGGAGAGGGGAAAAGGCATCTGAGTGCTCCAGAGAGAGTGGACACGGGGGTGGGGGGAAGTGGGTGGGAAAAGGCATAGGTGTGCTCCAGAGAAAGAGAGCCGTACTGGGTTCTTTCTCTTAAAAGCTTTTATCTGAGGTCTCAGGGGAGGGTCTTAACAGAATATTCATCAGTTTTATATGTGTATTTTCTCAAGGTTATGGTCTCCAACGATTGGTTCATGCTAGGGCAGAGGATCATTAGTCATCATATTTGGTCCTGATGTCAGCCATGGCATCACCCTGTCTGGCCTTGGCTGCTTTTCTGAGCCTGGAGATGAAATACCACTGACTGAGTCCTAGATGTTATTGCTAGTTTGGCCAAAATTCAACAGACTTGAAGCTTTATTCCTAAGATTATTTGATTTTGACCAGAACCTCATTGTCTTGAGAGCTTACTGCTTAAGGGAGTGGTCATGCAAGGGCTTGTATGGGAGTTATATTAAGCTGTCCTCTGGCCCCCTTGTGACCCCTAAAGGGGTATACCATGTGACTAGCAACATGCCAGGGGAGGGAAGGTCAGGGGTGGGTCTAAAATGCATGACTAGTGATATTCTAGGGAAGAAAAGGTCACCTGGGATGGAGGGGAGGGTCCCACCCTATAATACTTGTGTTTCCAGGTTTGCCTGTTGTTAGGCACCTGGCACTTTCTGCTCTTGGTGACCTTATATGCCTGGCCTATTAGTCCTACTCTACTCATGTCTCCCTAACTGCCTACGATATCAATTTCATTAAGTAACAAACATTTTGTACTGGTGCCTTGAAAAATAAAGTGGACATGGATATAATTACCTTTAGAAGCACTGTGGAGGAAACCAAGCAGACTCTAGCCATATATAAAAGGAAAGAACAGATGAGGCAAGGTGAACTCTGAGCAACCTTGATAAGCAACCATGACCCCCTGGTCTCAGGTATATGGGAGAGGGGTGACAGACTTTCAACAGCTGTGGAGAGGAGTGCTTAAGTAGTTTTCTTAGAATAATATATGAAAGAGTAACTTGTGATTGGGACATTCAAATTATATTTCCATAAAACATCTTATCACTTGAAGAATATGGCTTAGTAAATTCATGGGAAGTCTATTTTGCTGTAGAAACAGATTTCTGTCTGGCATGCTTAAAATAAATTTGCCACAGTCTATGTCTTCACTACACATAAGAGGATCTACTTCCTTGGAAAACAACTAAACCAGGAACATTGTGTTTCCTACTTAAGAAAGAAATATAGATTTCTCATTAAAAGGCAGAACCATCATTTCAAAAAGAGAAATTGGAGAGTACTTAAAAAGAATTTCAGCTGGTTAAGGCACTTGAAATAAAGCTAAGAAGGTTTTTTAACTCTAGACCCATAGAATTTTAATTTGATTGTAAAGAGCATGTATGCTTTTTCACATAAACTTGCTTTGTAAGATTTTATTCTTATAGGTATGCAAGAGTAAATAACAATAGCTCAAAGTCTTTTTAATTTAAGAAAAAAATTTCAACTTTTGTCAACTAAAGGTGACCCGGGTATTTTGATATATTCAATAATTAATTTAGACTTTATTTTCAACACTTTGAAGTTTTCTGGCAGAGTTCTATTAAAACATTCATTCTTGCATCAGAACTTGACATGACTGCCTTTAACAATGAATTGCATCTGCAAAAACACATGGTTTTCTGGTTTATATATCTGCTAGAACACTGATCTAGTACATGGATCTTACTGCTGCCTGTCTCCTCCATCTTAAAAAATATATACTAAGCAAGCCCCTAAGCAGCTTCGAGTTTTCAATGGTAGAGTTTTTAAACCTGGACAATTCTTAATCAATCCATCTATGCAAAAAGTCATTATGAAATCTCACGATATTTCAACAAGTTCCATGCAGTTTAACACAATTAATGTTTCAAATTTTGCACATTCTTCGATGTGCCAATTGACTTCATTTGATTACAGGCCAAACACTGAGACAGCCCTCCCCCAAGCAACTGATGATAGTATGTGGAAGAATTTGTGTATTCTCATCACCATTAGAAGTTCTTTCATCTTTTACCAAATTCTCAGAGTTTTCCAACCTCTGAAAAACTAAGAACTTCTATTTTAAAGAAAACTGGATTATAGCTATAAAGGTAAATCATGTAGAAGTTTGTCATTTCAGTTACTGAATTATTAAATATGTTCATGGAACTCAGTGTTAATGGAAGAGCTTTGTAAAAATGCAGCATTACTCTATTTTTTTTATTATTTCACTCTTTTCTACTTTATCCCCTAGTAGAGAATATTTAAGCAATACAGTCTATGATAATACACAACGTTCAATGGGATTACTTTTATAAAGTTATAGGTGAATTTTAGTCAAGATTTCTTATAGAGTCCATAACAAAGAATTAAATTTTAATGACTAGCTCAATAGTCCTTCTCAAGGTGATGTAAGGCTTAAATATTGCTTTGAAAGCACTTGGAGTACTGAAGGAATAATAAAAATGCAAGAAATTACTGTATTGATATTTTGTGCTCTTCACCTTTTTGTTTTTTATATTCTCTTTTATAGCTTTTACTTTGTGAGTTTAGAAAAACCAATAAAAATTTAATGCAAATATTAAGCTTTTTTATTTCAGAAATTGCCACATCTAAGATTTCATAGAAGTTGCCTCATAAAGCTGATTGATTTTTATATTTTCAGTTGTCATTGTATTCTCAGGTCAAATCTTCTCAAATTTGCCTTTATAGTTTCACAGGAAGGCATTTAAAAAGTTCAAAACTTTTTTTAAGTCACTTTTTGTATTTATGTCTCACTATTACTGAAAAGCATTCAATAAGAACCTCAAACATTGCTTTTTCTTTGTAAGGAAAGACAATGAATGGAGTCAAGATTTTGGTTATTTTTCTTCATCACTGACTTTCTCAAACATAATAAATATTGGTAAAAAAATTCTTGAAATTTATTCAAAATATTTTACAAATAGAGTGCTCCTTCTTCACACAGAGAGTATTGTGAAAGTGAAGTTGCCAGGAGGGACATCTTTTTTTAAAGGGACTTGTTAAACAAAAAATTCCATAATATCTGAAAAGTACTATAGAGTTACCATAAAAATACACCAAAAATAATATTTAAGACAATGTAGAAGACTATGGTATCAACTCATGATACACTTTTTACATTTTGTGCATAAAATTAGCAAAGACTTAATATAATTTTTATCTAACATTTATTCCATTCAAAATTAGTTATGATTAAATGTTGCTTTTGTTTAGTAGTCTTTTGGTTTCAAAGACTAGAAATCAAATTAAAAATTTATTTCAAAAGACTAGAAATCTATTTAAATTCCTATAGGAAAGCTCCAGGGTGAATTCAACATATAAATTTATAAGAAGTACATGCAGGAGTTACATGCAAAAAAATTCATCAGATGTATTTGTTCTGTATTATCACTGTATATCTTCTTCTCCCTCCTTTCTAATAATAACTAAATATTTGCTCCAAACATTTTACTCTTTTTATATTACACTAAGTGTTTTTGTCATACGCCTTCATATTTCCTTCTATTAATGTGGGCAGAGTAGATTTTGTTACCCCACTAACATTGGGATAGCCTTATGACTTAACTTGGCCAATAAAATGTTAGCAAACATGCATGGCTGCTATGATTTGGATAATCTATATTGTTTGGCTTGGGCTTTTGTACTGCTATAATCTGCCATTGAGAAGAACACATCTCAGGAAGCCACTGACCCATTATCCTGGGCCCCAGATGATAAAACATAGAGATATATGGAGTCAGGCCAGAAGCCTAGAACCCAGACTAGCCTTGCCTTGCCTTGACTGGCCTATATGTAAGCTGAACCACTGGCCATATGCAATCAGGCAGCCCCCAAACCTTATACTTTTTATAATAAACTGATATTTTGAGTTTTTATATATAGTTAAATCAGACTAGTAAATAAACCTATTTTTATTTTTTGTTTTTTTCTTTATTATTCTGTACTTCACTACATTTATGACTTCTCTGTTTACGTTCAGCATATAAATTGTTAACTTATTTTAAATATTTGCAATCCCAAGCAGTGTATGGTCTTACAGATACACTACATATACCAGTTCCATTTGACTTTCTGTAGTCTCTATTTCTTAACACAAAATTTACATAAAACCTGACTGTTAATCATAATACAGATTAACTAAGAATGAATCATTATGCACTGGACTCATGGTAAAAACTTGAATGCCCATTCTTGGCTGGGAGCAGAACAACATTTCTTAAAATCTTCATTAAAATGGGTATATACAAGAGATAAATGAAAGATTTTTAATACAGTGTTTAAATTAATAATATATATTTTCAGCTCTTGACATGTAGGTTGACATGACATTTGTCTAGCAATACTTGCTTTAACCTGTCCAAAGTTCCCATAAAAATATGTGAGAAATCACAAACACAAAACATTAAATCTTATAACCAGCCTATGGTTTCAGTCCAGGAGATAGTTCCACTAATATAAAATTGACAGGAAGTTGAATTAAAAATGAAGGTCATTAATATATCAGCAAGATGGTAGAAGAGGAAGCCCCACACATTGTTTCCTCACAGAGATATTGACTTAACAACAATATTTAATACAAAAAGGCTTTCTGAGAACTTGAGAAACCAGTTTGAAAGTTTCAATACCCAGGCAAACTCAAAGCCAAAAACAGCTGCGTTTCAACAAATATGAAAATACATTTGATCTCAACCCATCAGCTTCTCCTCAGACTGGTACATTTCATGATGGGGAAGAAAAGTGCACATAATGGCTTCATCCTTGGGAGAGAAAGAGAAAAGTGAAACATATGTCTAAAATTCTGGTTTTGGGGGGTTATTTAAGGGAGTGGTTTTTATCTTGCCTGATGCAGAGCACAGATGGAACTGGCATACTTTGGATGCCTAAAGGACTACAGAAAACAAGAGACCTCAGCAGCTTCTGGCAATGCAAAAGAATTTATAATACTGCAGACAGAAACCGGAACAGCTCACAGTGACTGGGAGAAAATGTTGGGCTCATGGTTTCTCACTTGAGGGATAAATGAGAAGAGTGGAATGTGTGTCAAATATTCCACCTTTGTGGGGATTTCCACCTCACCTGACTTGGCACACTTATGACACTGACATACTTTGTATTCCCTGGGTATACAGAGAGCAAAATATCTCAGTGGTTTGTGGCAGACAGAAAACCTGTACTAACATGAAAAGACAACAGAGAGGAAGACTCCAAGATTCTGAAAAAGAAACCAGCAAATCTATATCTGATTGAGAAATTACACACACAAAGCCAGTCTGTAAAGGAAAAGGTTGCCATTTTTTTTTCAAATGCATAAATCACAACAACAAAAAAATAAGGCACATAAAGAAATAAGAAAATATAGCTCACCCAAAAGGAAAAAATCTCTAAAAATTGATACTACAAAAAAATGCGAGACCTCTGAATAATGTAAAAAATAACTCAAAATACTATCTTAAAGAAGTTTAATGAACTACAACAGAACAAATATAGACAACTACGTAAAACCAGGAAAACAATGCATAAAAAGAATGCAAACAAAAATACATTCCAAGTGTTTAAAGGAAAAAGTTGCTATCCAAGAATACCATATCTAGCAAAAATGCCCTTCAACAATGAAAGATAAAGACCTTTCCAGATTAAAACAAACAAACAAACAAAACCCCAACAGGTTTATAACCACTAGATCTGGCTTAAAAGAATTTTCAACAGTAGTCCTTCAATGTAAAATGGAAGGATATTAGGCAGCAATATGAATGCACACAAAAATATTAAGCTCTGGAAAATGTAAATATATGGACTAATAGAGATTCCTGTAATACTTATTGGTAGCTTATAAGTAACCTTAAATTTAGCTATAGAATATAAAAGAAGGTATATAATAACTATAATTATAAAGTTATGTAAATGAATACTAAATATTAAAAATGTAACTGGGATATTGGTAACATAATCTGAGGGAGATGTGAAGAAGTGTCCTTTTTTGTGCAACTGAAGTTATCATTTTAAAATAGATTATTATAACTACAAGGTGTTTTATGTAATCCCCATGGTGACCACAAAAATCCTAAAAAAAAAAAAAGATGTACAAAAGAAAATGAGAAACTGACCAAAGCTTGTCATTACAAAAATAATCAGTAAAACATAAAGAAGGCAGCAAAAGAAGAAAAGAGTAAAAAGTAACTATAGCACATACAGAAAACAATTAACAACTGGCAATGAGTCTATCCCAATTAGTAACTACTATACATATAAATGGATTAGATTCCACAATTACAAGACAAAAAGTGGCTAAATAATACAGAGAAAGTAGCATTACTGTTTGCAAATGAAATAATTATATATTCAGAAATCCTGGGAAAATCAGATTTACTTAAAAATTAAGCAAAATAGCAAAGCTATTATTCAAAGAATCAAAAAATTTTCTCTATATGTTATTAACATTTAATTAGTAAAATGCAAAAAAATCCCTTTTGAGAGAAATAAAACAAATAATAAACACATATTAGAAATATTACTGATAAAAATGAGTACATGTTACTTTTATGATGATAAAAGTTTTACTGTGTAATTACAGTATATTTGAGTAAATGGAAAGACATATTTCTCTTTTGGAAAGTTTGGAGGTATAATATTGTAACTTATCTAAGTTATAAATTCAAGTTCAAAGTCTCAATCAAAATTTGTGTGTGTGTGTGTGTAAGGTAATGTATAAATTCTAACATTTCTCAGGAATAAAAAATATTCTAGAATAGCAAATAACTTGTTTGAACAGTTGAATAGTAAGGAAGAATATTCTCTATCAAATTTATGTTACATCGCAAAGGTACAACAAAAAAGAATTGATACTGGTGTCACATATTATAACCAAATATGAAAGAATTAGATAAAAAATGATTATTTAAAAATGGCTATTTAGAAACATAAAATTAGAGTATCAATATATCTCAATTACTCAATATATTTCAAAATTAGCTTTAGAGAATTTACAAATTAAGATGATGATATTGGACTCTAACTGTTCTCTGTATAGAAGATATTCAATGTGTTTTTAGTATGTACTCACAAAGAAATGGTGTAGGATTTGATCACTTAGTATTTAAAGGATTTTTGATATTCAAGCACCAAACTAAGGTTAAATTTGGAAAGAGGTTTGTAATAATGATAAAAGAAAATATTTATTATATAAAAATTGTTACATAAAGCTCATTAGCAATAAACAATTGGATTAAAAATGGATAGATGTACTGAATAGACATTTTCTGAAGAGAACAGATAGGTGGCCAAGAGGTACATGAAAGGATATTCAACATCACTGATTATCAGAAAAATGCAAATCAAAACCAATGAGATATCACCTCATACCTGTTAGAGTGGCTATTATTAAAAAAGAAGGGGAAGGGTCATCAAGGAACATGTATAAAGAATATAAAAGACCCATAGACAAAGACGATGTAGGGGGGAGCACTGAATGTAGGAGGTGAGGGTTGGTAGGGCAGGAGAATGGAGCCAACTGTAATTGAATAGTTATTGAATAAAAAAATGATAATCACCCTGGCTGGTGTGGCTCAGTGAATTGAATGCCAGCCTGTGAACCCTAGGGTAAACAGTTCGATTCAAGTCAGGGCATATGCCTGGGTTGCAGGCCAGGTCCCTGGTTGGGGGCATATGAGAGGCAACCACACATTGATATTTCTCTTACTCTTTTTCCCTCTCCCTTCCCCTTTCTCTAAAAATAAATAAATAAAATCTTTTTTTAAAAAGTGATAATCTAACAAAAAATAAAAATAAATACCTCTTTATAACAAATAAATAAATAAATAAATTAGAAATAACACTTTGCTAGAATTAGGGGAAAAAAGGGAAGCCCTGTGCACTGCTGGTGGGAGTATACATGGTGCAGTGCAAGTATAGTGGAAAATAATATATAGGTTCCTCAAAAAACAGAACTACCATATCAATCCAGCAATTCCACTTATGAATATTTATCTGAATAAAATGAAAACATAATTCAAGTAGATATATGCATCCTTATGTTTACTGCAACATTATTCTCAATAGCCAAAATATGGGAACAAACTTAATTGTCCATCAACAGATGAGTAGGTTGGTGGTTGCCAGAGACAGGGGCTTGGAGGTGGGCAAAATAGCTGTAAAAATATATAAAGTTTTAGCCATGGGGAAATAATGAACAGCATGGCAATTATAGTTAATAATAGTGTTTGCATATTTGAAAAGTTGTTAAGAGAGTGTGTCTCGAATTTTTCAGCACAAGAAAAAAATCTGTAACTATGTATGGTGGTGGATGTTAACTAGACATTATAGTGATCATGACATAATGTATCAAAACATCAAATTATTATATTGTATACTTGAACTAATATGATGTATGCCAATAATACCTCAATAACATTTTTAATTCCTAGAAGTTATTATAAAAACTACTTGGTTTATGTTCACTCACAGACTTTCTTGGGGAAATCACAAAGTAGCGGCAACTAACATCTGATATACTGGTCAAGAAATGGTCTCTTAAAAATAAGTTATTTTGAGCCCTGGATGGGTAGTTCAGTTGGTTAGAGCATCATCCAGATCCACCAAGGTTGTGGGTTTGATCCCTAGTCAGGGTGCACAGAGGAGTCTACCAATGAATGCATAAATAGGTAGAAGAACAAGTCAAAGTCTCTCTCTCTCTCTCTCAATCTCTCTCTCTCTCTGCCTCTCTAAAATCAATCAATAAATAAAAAAATAAAATAAGTTACTTTGAAACTAAAAGGAATGAAGTCTGTCAATTTAGGCAAAGATGGAATGCTCTGCTCACACATATGAAAGCCTGAGATTGAGCTCTGGCTAGTGTAGCTCAGTGGATTGAGCACCAGACTGTGAACCTAAAGGTCACCTGTTTGATTCCTAGTCAGGGCACATGTTTGGACTGCCGGCCAGGTCCCCAGTTGAGAGTACACGAGAGGCAACCAAACATTGATGTTTCTCTCCCTCTTTTTCTTCTTCCATGCCCCTCTGTCAAGAGACAGAGGGAGGGAGAGAGAGAGAGAGAGAGAGAGAGAGAGAGAGAGAGAGAGAGAGAGAGAGGAAGGAAGGAAGGAAGGAAGGAAGGAAGGAAGGAAGGAAGGAAGGAAGGAAGGAAGGAAGGAAGGAAGGAAGGAGGGAAGGAAGGAAGGAAAAGAAAGCCTTAGGGTGAGAAAGAAGAGAATCTAGCCACTGAACCGAGTTCAACATTCAACAGAGACGTCAGGGCCTGGGGATGTGTTGAGGCATTAGAATTTTACCCTAGAGACATAAAAAGAAGAGTTAAGTGTGTGAGCGATGATCAGTTTAATGTTTTAGACACATTACTTTGTCTGTTTTGTGAAAACATATCTATTACCAAACATCTACTAATGCAGACACTGGCTCATGGGGTCCAAGGTGTTATGGATGGGACAAGACAAATTTACATGGACCACCGAAGTGCTGTGGAGGAAAAGGGACGGCACAGCTACTTTCTCAAGAAGAGAATGCGACCCTTGCTTTGACAAGCTTTTCTGGACACATTACGTTGAGAATGGTCCTCATTTACTATGCATAGGTTTGCTTTGGGTGGTTACCTTTTACAGAAAACAAAGGAGAGGATGTTGCTAAATACATCACAGAAGAAGGATATTTGCAAATGCAAAGGGAAAAGAGATTGAACTCATCTTTGGAAGGTTTAGCAAAGATTTTAGGAAGTTACTTTAAAGATGTGCAGTAAACATTTGCTGTCTCAATTCAGGGTGAGAGAGTTTTAGCAAAAAGCAAGTGTCAAAGAGGGCTATGTACGATGCAGGCCTGATTCCCCACAGGAGAACCTATCCGTGGGTGTGGGTCTTATGTACCGGACCTTGCTTTCCACTGGCCTTTCCAAGTGGGAGCTGGGCCCACGCCATGCAGAACAGTCTCCTATATTTCCCCCCTTGTTTTTAGTTAGGACCACTGTAGATCCCACAAGGATTGCTACTTGCTGGTCTCTCACACAGCCCTGGGAAAATAATTTGCAAATGTGTCAAAGTACACAGAGCATTGTTATAAGCAGTAAGGAACCAGCAGCTCCAAAGACCCACATTCTCAGTTTAAGCCCATCAGTCATTGTCAGGCAGTAATGATCAAACAATAGATAACATTCGAAGAACTATGAGGGCTTATTCTGAGTCAGGGTCAGGTAGTTAAAGGTCCATAAAACTTTGGGAACAAACTCACTTCATGCTTGGATCATTTAAATTGAGGGTATTAGCAATAGTAGATTTCATGCATTTTTTTCAGGCCTGATCACCCCAGGGAACCCACCCTTTCCAGCACAAGGCTGCACCCACCTCTGGCATTGTTTCAGGCTTAGGTTGAGCAGGGGAAGTAAGGCAGCCAAGAGATTAGGAGACTTCTCTCAGACAGAATGAGGACCCAGGCTCTGTCAAAGCCGAGAGGTGAGGGTCCATCACGCACTTTTTCTATAGCCCCCAAGTCCTTCCCTGAGGTCCCTTTCATGTCCATGCCTGTCTTAGTGCATCCCTCCTTTGAGGAACCTAGCCAGTCATCCGCTGGCCAGTCATCCACCCAAGGCCAAGCAGGGTGAAATAAGGTGGGCAGAGGTGGTGCTCCTGCCAGGGAGATAAACTTCATCTCCTCAGTGGCTTAGGGTTCCAAGGTCTCTCATTCAGCCTTAGCCATGGGTGTGTGTCGGGGGGGGAGGGGGGTTATAGCTTCTGAAACCAGGCAGGGCAGTTCCCACCATCTAATCTCCCCCTTTTTTGTTTGTGAACACAATTGTGGTTGCTAAGCCTGTGAAACCTACTGTTTGTTGTTCTCAAATGCAATTTGAGCAAACAAACTCCATATATATCATAAAACACAAATAAGGATTAAGACAAAGAGGCACCCAAGGGCTGCCATGACCCAAACTCGTAAATTCAGTCCATTGAACCAGTTTTTAGGGTTCAGCCATTGTAGATTATTGTGTAGGGTCTGGAATACTTTTTGTTCAATAAGGCCTTTGGTCAAGCATTAACAGCCTTGATGTCCCCCCATGTGGTGGGGACATGCCTAAAGGGAACACTATGGGGCACTGAAGGGTTATTGCCCTCAGCAGGAGGCACTTGAGCCTCGGCCCCTGTCATTGGGGCAGGCCCCATCTTCCATTGGCTGACCCAGGCTCAAGAGTGATGGTGTGGGTGTCCATTTTCCTTCTGGTTGTTCAGGGTCAGCTGGGTCATCTGGCCTGCTAGTTGATCAGTTCTCACCTCCAGGTAGCGGAGCTTTGGCATCTATCCTGCTCATGATAAGGCTTTACTCTTTTGGCTGGCAGCCAGACAGGACCTGTAGGAATGGAAACACATCATATCCTCTTCCCCATGCTAAATGATCTATAGAGCCCTGCCAAAAGCCATCTCTCAACGATCTCTGTATAAAACCTGAGGATGAGATGACTGTGGCTCTTTCTTCTGAAAATGTTTCTCAATTAGAGTACAAAGTGATTCATCACAATTTAGAAAATTATATGTAAACATGGCTAACATAATCGAATTTTTGAGGGAGGACTCATGACTCCCCCTTTTTTGTTTTTTAAGAAGATTTTTAAAAGTATGATGAGCCAGTTCTACAATTGCCTGATCAGTTGGATTGTAAGGTATTCCTGTTTGATGTTGGATATTCCAACACTGAAGAAAACCCTGAGTAGAATGGACAAGGTATCCAGGGCCAGTTTCAATTCGATAAGACCATCTTAAATGACTAAAGGTCTCAAGCCAATGGGCTTGTGTATTTTTAGCAGATTCTCCTGTTAAAGCTAATGCATGTAGGGCACCAGAGTAAGTATCAACAGAAATATGAGGCCACAGAGCTTTTAGAAAGAACGTAGTTTTTGCTAGAATATCTTCTGAGGGAGCTGCGATCAGGATGTCATCCATGTAACAATAAATAACACTTTGGGGAAATAAGTTTCTTACTGGCTGAACAGCCTGATGAACAAAAATGCTGACAAATAGTGGGAATATTTAACAACCCTTGAGGTAAAACCTTCCAATGAAATTTCTCTAAAGGGGGTGAATTTTTAAACATAGGGACTGAAAAGGCAAATCTCTCAATGTCCACCTTAGCTAAGGGAATGATAAAGAAAGAGTCCTTTAATTTTTTTCCTATTACTTTTCCTGTTTAGCCCCAGAGGTCTGATTCTCTCCCTCCTGGGAGGACTTCTCTTGGCTTTAAGCCCTTAAACCTTGGCTTCCCGGTTCACAATGGGCAAGGAGTAGTTCAAACCAGGCTCCAAGTGGCAGCTGAAAAACAGCCTAAGTTTTATAAGTGCCTTTTTTTTTTTCCTTAGAAAGACAGGCCCCCTGCTGTTTCTGAAAGCTGCAATGAGTTTGAGTAGCAAGTTCAATTGCCCTATTGTTCTCAGGACCTGGTAGTTCCTAGGTTCAAAGTTTTCAAGGAAAGTGGGAAAGATGGGGTCTGTTCTGCTCAAATATGTTTCAAACAAAAGTGGTTATGCGCCAAGGGCCTTTTGTGGCTCGATTGACTAACCGTTGCCTCCAGGAGAGTAGCCAGTTCTTCCTCAAGGAAATGATCAGTGTTTACATGTACTGTTTGAAAATGGTGCTTAGTCTTCCATGGGGAAGGGCTAGTTCTCCCCAGGAGACAGTATACCTATATTTCATTTTTACAATAAAAGGTCATGGCTCTGGCATAAAAAAGGAGGATTCTTAATATTTCTTTAACATGTCACACCCCCCATCCCACTTATAGCATGCTTTAGATTGACAAATTTATGAACACATTCATAACTTTCAGAAACAGTTTTTTTTTCTCTACTGGCAAAAACATTTACTTTTTTGTTGTTAATTCTTATTGATTACTGTATACCTTGAGTGTGCTCAAAAGTGAGCTGTCTCATTATTTAGTGCCCTTGACAACTTTAGGGAGGCTGGAGAAGAGAGAGGGAGGATACTAATTTTGGCACAGGGACTGAAGCAGCCTCTGGGCCTTCAGAAGGAGGATTCAGAGTAGTTAAACTATACATGTTCTCATTGTTTTTTGTCCTGCACTTTTTACTCTCTGAGGGAAGTGAGTTTTTTCAAACAATCAATTTAAATTCCTTCTGAGTAGAATCCTTATGATGTAACAACATTAGAGATCTTATTCTATTTACCAGAGGTTTGGCAAAATATTTTGAAACTGAGTTGGTCAGAAGCAAAAACAAAATTCAAGCAAACCGATATTTTCAAATTAAATCCTCTAAAAGAGGGAGTGAGATACTAACCTTAGAATCTTATCTCACACCACTTGGTGTTATTTCAATTTCTGCTCACCTTTTTCCTAAATAACTAAGTCTAAAGATCCCTTATCAGAGAGATATTCAGCAGCCTTAAAAAGCTGCTGAATTAGCCTAAAACATTAATCTTGTTCCTTAGAGAGCCAGTTCCCCATGGTTGAGGATTCGTGGAAACATTCAAAGAAACTTTTTTAACAAATAAAAGAACCTTTTTCTGAAATTCCTCCCGCCACAAGCATGGTGATTACAAAACCAGTCTCAATTTTTCTTTTTCTCCACCTGCACTTTTAAATCCTTATACAGGTGGGCAGAGGGAAAAGGCAAAATTGAAGGGACCACAAGAGGCAGCTTAAAGAGAGAATTTGCTGAGATACTTGTAAATTGTCCTATAACTAGTTGATGTTTTTAAAGCTGATTAAAGGGAAAAATCTTTGCTCTCTCTCCCAAGCCTAGACCTATTTGGGGGTTGTGCCGAGATGGGCTAGTGAGTGTTTTTACAGTGTGCCTCTCATTGCATGGACTTTTGCTTGAGGCTGGTGGGAAACCTAGTGTTCTGTCCTGGTCCATATCCAATTAATCCTTTCACTGGAGTCTTTATTGTGGCAAGCACCTTTGTGGCTCTTAACTGCTCGACCTGTGCCCACAAGGTTTTGGCAAATACTTGGGAGAGAAAGCAAAGCTCCTGCTTACTGAAGAAGGTACAGTTGCAAAGTGGCCACAAGAGAGGACAACTTAGGAAGAAAACCCTTTTCCTCTGAAATCCAACGTACCCTACAACCTAAATGAAAAGCACTCCGTGTCCTCAGCCCTTACCTGGGCTGGTACATGCATACCACAACCAAGTTGGTGTGTTGTCCACAATGATAGCTTGTAGCCCTGGGTCCCTGTTTTGGGGCACCAGCGGATGTGGACACCAGCCAGCAGTGTCTGCCGCATTGTGGATGAGACATGACAAATTCACAATCTACAGACTTTGATGACAAATAACAATGACTTATAGTTTAAGTTTTACATGTAGCACACATTCTTTGTAAAATCCCTAGTGTCTGAAGGACAGATTTAGCATTATTTCAAGACTATTGTTTACATATACTTTTTCAAAGGTATGACTTAGAAGCAGGATATATTTTAGATTAACATAGAAAGTTAGAATAACCTGTTGTGTTTTAACCACATGTTAATATAATTTAATAAATTATGCTGAGTTAAGTATAGATATAAAATTAATGAAAATTATGAACCATTGATAATGCTTCTCAATATTAAATACAAGCAATGAATATGCTTATGAGTGAGATATGATTTATTAGATGAAATGTTCCTTCAAAGTTTTGTTGTGTATTTTTATGTAGTGTCTTCAATAAAAGATAATATTTAGAATAAACTGTTAACTAACCTATTTACAGGATGTCATTGAGGTCCATTTTCAAGTTAGTCCTTAGTTATGATCAGTTCTCTCATACATAGGCATCTTACTTCCTGAGAATGAATGAATATAATTGATCTTGACAGATTCTTGGTATTTTCTAACAGCAAAGTAAGCTGTATATTCCCAGAAATTGTCCAATTCATGCCACCAGTTTGAGAAGGTTTAGTTAAAGACAAGCAAGGTAAATCATTGTAAGCCTTTGAAGTGTTCCTTATCATCATCTTCACTGGAGAAGATAGTTATTCAGAAAAAAAAAACCTGGATTAAAGGGCAGATTTAAGCTTTGTAAGACCAATATAAGAAGAAAACAATATTATAAATGCAATATTTGATAGAAGAGTAAAATTTACACTAAGAAAGGAAGTTACATATAAAAATTAACTGAAATATGAAAAAATCACAAAAAATTAAATCTAGAAGATTTAATAATATTGACACATCTCCAGTGTATTATTTGGTTGCATACTTTTTAATCACCGCCTCATGTGAGTTTGATTCCATGAAATCACTTTCAATCAAGTGAACAGAAATATAATTATTCTGTCTACCAGTGTAGTTAAAAATATTAATAGTTGGGATATGTAAAATATGTTTTACAACTTACATAGAGGTGTCTGCATTATTGCTTATAGTTTGGTGTTCTACAAACATAGAAACACTGGTAAAAACTATGTTTACTATAACTTCCACCATAAAAGAAAATATGCATGGTGTTGTTTTAACCTTATCTCTCATTTTTCAATATATTTCTCACAGGAATTTAATTTTGGCAAGGCATCAAAGAGACCTTTCTTCTGCTTGAAATTCTGACATGTTTGAATGTTGAAAAAGTTTTTCACAGACTAGCTTTTGGTTCTGTAGACTTCAAAATCCATTATTTTCTTCCCCACTACTTAAATGTGTCACTGTAAGTTATGCCCACATAATGATCAGACCTCTAAACTTGTTACTTAGGCGGAATGAGCCAGCAAGTGAGCAATAGAAGTTATTACGAACATCATTACACATGAATGGCTAAAAATAACCCAACCTCTGCAAAAGTGATTTAAACCATATAGCCCACTAAATCCAAATATTTCAATCATTTCAAATTTATATTGGCTTGATCCCCAAAATAGTTATTATTGGCCAACATGAAAGAGGGGAAGCCAAAGAAAAAAGAAAAAAAGAAAAAAGTGATTGACTGTAGTTAAAATATACTCATTTTTTCCAAATGTATAAAAACATTTGATCACGTGTACAAATAGTATAAATGAACTTCCCAGGATGTGGTTGCATCATTCTACAATACCGACAAAAATTTTATGAATATTCCTCCCCACCCAGACTCCAGAATAATTTGCTCATTTCCTTGCCTCTTCAAGAGGTGGTAAACTTTCTACTCACCCTTCAACTTAACATGCATTATTAGGAGACCTACAGAGCTGCACTATCCCTTAAGGTTTTCCTACACCATGCTCATTCTTCTTAAAGTATTCCTTTACTTAAAAAATATTTATCAACTAGCCCTGGTTGTTGTGGCTCAGTGGATTGAGTGTGACCTGTGAACCAAAGGGTCACTGGTTCAATTCCTGGACAGAGCACATGCCTGTGTTTGGACAAGGTCCCCAGTAGGGGGCATGTGAGAAGCAAACACACAGTGATGTTTCTGTCTCCCTCTTTCCCCCTCCCTTCCCCTCTGTCTAAAAATAAATAAATACAATCTTTAAAAAAAATGTTCATCAACTAGTCTTGCCGGGGGTTGCTCAGTTGGTTGCAGCGTTGCCCCACACACCAAAAGGTTGTATTCATTCCCAGTCAGGGCACATACCTAGGTTGCCAGTTTTGTCCCCATTAGGGGCACATACAGAAGGTAACTGATCGATGTTTCTCTCATATCAGTGTTTCTTCCTTTCTCTCCCCCTTCGTCTTTCTCTCTCTAAAATATCAATAAACATATCCACAGGTGAATATTTAAAAAAATGCTTATTAACTAACCATTTAGATTATCTATGTTTGCTGCCAGGAGTCTTGATATACTTACTCTCTTACCTTTCTGTTCTTACCTTAAATATAACTTCCTTATCAAGTCCTTATCCAACTGTGCCATTTTTTCTATTGGAGTGTCTCACTAATTTTTGTCACAACACATATGCAAATTAATAATTATATATTTATTTTTATTTACAAATAGCCCCCTAGTTCCAAATACAGTGTGAGCTACATAATAGACACTTGATAAGTATTTATAGTAAATTCACACCGCTCTCATTCCCAAACAAGGTGAGATTAAGTTCTTACATTTGGAGGGAGGGATGAGATGGAATAGAGGGTGAGATGCAAAGCTAGCCATGGGAAATCAACAGGCAACTCTGTCTCACAAAAGATGTCTCTTGACCTTCCCAATATTCTCAGCCTGTTCTTGCACCAGCAAAAATAATGGGCACCAAATAACTATAAGATTACTGAAGTCACTGCTACTGTCCCAGATGTTCCATCAAAGTCACATGCACAGGCATTAATTGCACTGACAGCTGAACCAGGGTGCACATTTGACAACAGGTAATGTCAAAACACAGTTGGAATCAAAACTCTTGGTAGGTTTGTTAGACCTTAATCACTTCTGGTCTTATAATTAAATTTGCAATAATGTAATCAGCATTAATAAGACTGGATTTTCAGGATCCCACTTAGTTACTACATTGTAGTTGAGTCTTTTTATATTGCATGAATGAGTGAATATATTCAAGTTTGTCAGTATTTCTCAGTTTCAGAGATAAAAAATATTTATGGTTAAATATTAAAACAATTTTAAAAAACTGAATTTAAACAATGCTTTGTGGGAAATAAAATCATATAACTTCATAAATAGAAATTTATTATCAAAATGTTTATATTATTTTATTCCTAGGAGAAATTATGTTCAATATATTGGGAATTAAATGTTCTGGGAAATTCAATATCTGTTTGTATTTATGCACAAGCAATTATAAAAAGCATTTTTATACCCATTAAATCATTTGTGTGTAAAGGCCTTAAAAGGTAGGTCTACCTATATGGTAAGTAGACTAATTAACAATTAGTCTATCTCTGTTTTCTCTTAATCCTTATATTTTATTTATTTATTTATTATTGTTGTTCAATTATAACTGTCCCTGCTTCTCCCCCATTACTCTCCCCTGCCCTGCCTACCACCACTTACCACATTCAATCCACCACCCATTCATTGACCATGGGTCCTTTACACATGTTCCCTGACCCTTCCCCTTCTTTCCCCTGTTATCTCCCTCCCCCCTCCCTTCAGGTTACTGTCAGTTTGTTCTTTATTTCCATGTCTCTGGTTATATTTTGCTCACTTGTTTGTTTTGTTGGTTAGGTTCCTGTTAAAGGTGAGATCATATGGTATTTGTCTTTCACCACCTGGCTTATTTCACTTAGCATAATGATTGCCAGTTCCATCCATGCTGTGGCAAAGGGCAGGAGTTCCTTCTTTCCTTCTTCTGTGTAGTATTCCATTGTGTAAATGTACAATTTTTTGATCCACTCATTTACTGATGGGCACTTAGGCTATTTTCAGCACTTGGCTATTGTAAATAACACTGCTGTGAACATTGGGGTTCTTTTGAATTGGTGTTTCAGGATCCTTAGGGTATAATTCAAGAAGTGGAATTACTATTTTAAAGCTAAAAAATAATCATTCTAGACAACCCTGCATCCAGCAAAGGCCATGTGCCAATCTAGCAAGGAAAATAAATAGAAGTCTTAAGGATTTCAGGAAAATATGTTGTTTCTTGATACAGCAACTTGCTCTTTCTCCTCCATTACTTTTTCATCCTGACTGGAATGTAGCCATGTGAATGGAGACAATAAAGCAGTGATATTTCAAACACAAAGGAAAGTCTCAGAACCTCACAAGACTTTGACCATGAAATCCTTGAGATGTTGAACCAAGGCCAACAGCTGCCTAATTCTCATCATTTTTTTGCATGGTAATTAAGTACACATCGAGTTTATTTAAGCCTCATCTAAATTTCAGTTAAATTTACTGATGGGTGAACTAAAGTTCAGCATTACTTGCACCAATTTACACATAGAATAAGAGGTATATCTTAGACCTAAATCAGGATATTAGAGGGGAAAGTACTCCATTCTTCAGGAGTTTATAATCTAAATGAGAAACAAAGCTTGCATTAAAAGTAATATATTGAAATATGTGATAATTTATTAGGCTTGGCTGTTTAATAATAAAAATAGCTAACCCTTTTGAGTAATTACATATCAGTCACTTTCTAGCCACTTTATATACATTAACTCTTTTTATTCTCTTCATAACACTATTACATTGGTGCTCTAATATGTACAGTGTTATAGGGAAGGATACTGAAGGTAGAAGTTATGAGTTTTCAAGAAGATGTTCATAAGTGACATAATCCAATAAGTAACAGAATCGGCATTAATACTCAGGCTGTCTGGCTCCAGCAACTATACCCTTAGCCCTAACCTCACACCATTTCTCACTGGTCTGCTTTGGTTAGTTTTAATGAAGTAGATATTTCATCCTAATTTAGGGATAAGATATTAAACTTAAAGAGTTAAAAAATTTTTCAGATGCAATAAATAGTGGGAAAATATTAACACATATAGCATTTAGTATATGCCAGGCACTGTTTCTTAAAGTAACTTACATATATTAACCCTAATCCTCATGACAAAACAACAATCTGATGAGTCTGGAACTATTTATAATCTCTAGTTTATAGAAGAGAAATTGAATCCTAGAAAAAAGTAAGTCATTTGCTCAAAATGGTACAGCTTGAATTCTAACCCTGAAATGTGGTCCCAACATTTGACTCTTACATACTTCAGTAATAGGGGAAGGCATGTCACCTTCCCCAATGCACAAATAGTAAAGGCTAGTAAAGTTCAGATACAAACTATTCACTGAATAGTCAGGGAAAGCTCCAAAAAAGGGAAAATTTGATCTGAATGAACTTTCAAGGGAGAAGAAAATAAGTAGCAATAAACAATAAAATTGAGATTCGGAAGTTATAAAAAATGAAGAAAAGTCTTGGGATAATTTCAGAATATCAGAATCAAGTAGAAGCACAATGGCATTAAATGAGAGCAGCTATATTTTTAAAATTGACAGGTTAACACTAATTTTTAAGTTTGATTACTTTTTAAAAATCCAAGGTTTAACAACTTCTACTTTCACCCACTAATACTTGTTCACTCAATTTTTTAGTATTATCAGTTTATTCAGTTTAATTCCATGACAATTTATGTTCTGAATGACAACTCTTATCTCCCATGAAAATAAAACTTAAAAGCTGTGGTTTCAGCCTCCAAGGAAATTAGTCTTCTACATTTTTATACCATGCAACTGTCACCAGCTCTCATGTATACCATCTCCCTTCCAATTTTTGCATCTGATTTTCAAACACTACCAAATAATTTGATGGATCAGTTCAATAAATATTTATTGGGCAACTACTATCTCCCAGACACTGTGCCAGGACCTCTGACTGCAGAAACTTATTAGGGGAGAAGACACATAAACAAATAGTCACATTATAATGTGGAAAGTGTGAGGAAGAAGTAAGGTCCATGCACTCTGACATCAGTAAAGAGGGTCACAATGGAAGGGATGAAGTAAAAATTGGAACTACAGAAAAAAATTCAAAAGCTTTAATTCAAGAAACACTACTGAGTGCTTAACTATATACCAGATATTGTGCTAAGTGATAGTGATACGACATTGAAAAATTCACACTTTATCTCTGTACTTACCAAGGTTATGGACCAAGAGAATAAACACAATCCTTTGGCATTGCAAATGACTGGAGAATAAAGAAATAAAAGATGAAAGGTAAACAGGAATGGAAGAACAAGGGAGGCACCACAGAAAGATTTTTGAACTAATAGAGTTGCTGGTTAAACCTTTGAATTAGCAACTTCTAAAATCATGGAGGCACTGCAAGGAGTAAAAGCCAAACTGAAAGTAGGGATCATTACAACACCAGAATCCAGTAAATTTTACAGTTTGAGAAAGGTCAGATATCCAGATAAATCTGGAAAGAGCAATAATCAGTACACATAAGGGATGACTAAAAAGCACATTGGATTGATGAATCAGACATATTAATTTTCTTCGAAAGTGACAGCTAAGCCTTTCAGTTATGCCCTACTGGGATAAAGTAGTTTTTTTTATTTGTTTGTTCTTTTTCTTGGCACCCATGAAGAAAAATGTCAGAATCTATGGAAATTATGGTGTTTTTCAATTTATAAAGTCATCTGTGACTAAAAGCTATGCAAGCTGAGTCACATTTGTGTTGCTCTTACAGAATACAGACCTATACTTCTGTGAATCTAATAAAAAAGACGTACTTCTAATAATTTATTTCTGTTTCTTTTCTGCTTCTTTCTTTTTAGTAGTGAATTACAAATTCACGTAGAAGTTTTTTACTGATACTTTGATAAATATGGTTTGCTTTTTTTAAGTGCTACATTAGACCTGGCATCAGATACCGTGATAAGATATAGTTTGAAATTTCTTGTCAAGATAGCTTTGCAGATTCAGGCTTTAATGAGCCCCCTTTGCTCCAAGTATAAAGCAATGGCATAAAATATATATGAGTAAGCCAGAGATAGACAGAAAGATCTTTAAAAAGGTAAATATCTCCATGAATAAACACAAAACTACAATAGCAGCCTGAATTATGAGTCTACTGAGCTATCAGTCAGAAACCAATAGAGATATATGGGAAGTGCATTCCTATAGAAGGGAATTAAAGTACCCTGTAGCAGACAGAAGAAATTAGTTTGTCTCAATGCATGACACAATGACCTGGGGCTAGAGGGCCCAGCAGCATATCCCCTGAAAGAAAGCTAAAAAAATGCTGCTACCTGATCTGCCTAGATCTCTGGTTTATATAGAACTATGCACCTCAGTAGGGAAAATAGCACAGGGAAATAAACCTTCTAAACAGCAACCTAGCCAAACCACCCAATGGCACAGTATATATTTGGATATTATGACAGGACTGAGTTTAGCTTTCAGTACAGGTATGTAAGCCCCTAACAACCACCATCTAGTTGATATTCTGGACAAAGTACAAAAACCACTACCAATGGATCCTGAGTAGCAAACAAAATCAGAATGTGGAGAGTCAAAACCTTGAAATGTAACCAATAAAAGAAGGGTTCTAGTTCTGTTTAAGCCCTTCTCTTCTGGAGGGAACTCCTAAGAGAGCTTATTGGGAGCAAGCATGATATGCTGGCTGTGTAATGGACAGCCTAGTGCCAAGCAGAGTCAGAGGTAAGGACAACCCAGCAGGCAGCAATGAGGGAGATAAAAGTGCTGGAAGCTGAGGCTATACACCTGCATCCCCAATGAAAAGCATAAACCATTCTACCATATTCAAGCATATTTTAAAGAAACAATTAAAAATTAAGATCTATATGCCAGTGTTTAGGATACAAAAATGTGTTAAGATTATGAATACAGAGGAAAGTTTCTGAGTTAATCAGGAAGGTTCATGATAAGAAAAATAATATTACTAGAGAAAAATAAGATGAAGTAGTTAAAAAAGCAAGAAAAAAACACATTGGAAATAAACTTTTAAAAATATACCAAAAATATACCAACTGAAATAAAATCTATCTTAAAGGCAATTGAATAGCAGAAATAAGCCAACTGTAAACTAATATATTAAAGTGAGATTAAGAAAAATAAACAATGCAAAGGAAAAATTAAATATTATATACATACATGAAAAAGAACTAGAATTCAACCTGTGAAAACTTGCTATTCCCCAAATCATATCAGAACTTTTAATAATTGCTATTCAAACCCTGCTCAATTCCAGCATTAGAGAGCAGGCAACCTATAGAAATCTGAAATAACTGCCCTCAGATCATAGAGTCTTGTTCTCATCTCCACTTAGCATCTTGGCCTGCCACATTGTTCTACTGTAAGAACAGAGCAAATGCAGATCACAATTCATTCTCAGTTCTCTCAGCAGATGAATAATCAATTGAGACAATTCAGGGCTCTACCACGAGAAAAATGTAGTTCTCTCTTCCTCACTACAAATCAAGAATTCAAACTGAGCACATGTAATAACTGAAAGGGTTTCTCATTTATATTTTGTTGCCATATCAATGAAGTTGTGCACCATCAGTGATGCTAGACCAAAATGGTTTTGCCCATAAAATATCTTTTATAAAATGCCTTTTAATCTATATTTTGTTTTACCATAAAGAATATAAATAGCAACATTTTGAAGTTTTTTGTAGATTGTATTGAAATTTTGGAAAATGTAAACAACTCTTTGGATAAAAAGAGAGAACACAAAATACAGATAATATGAAATTGAGAGGCACTGTGCCCAGCAGCTTACATGAACATGTATAAGAAACAGGCAGCTAACATGAACATGCGTAAGGAACAGTCCTTTAAAATATTAATGTTGCTCTATTTCTTACACAAGTTGTACTTTGCTTGTATATAAGATAACACCAGTTATAAATATATCTAACATGTTTGATTTCTTTAGAAAAGCATTAGGAGAAGGTACTCTCATTATAATCTTGTTTTATGAGCAAGTATCACTTATTAAGGATCATAGTATCTCAGAGTATCCAAACCTAACAAAAATTTTCAAAAGGAAATTAATGTAGAAAATGATGTAAAGATTGGGATAAGAATTTTCCTCTCTAAGCATCATAGGCAATAATTAATGAACTTGTACAATCACATTATTTGATAGTGAGCTGGATTCCTTGGCAAAGCAAAAAATTACAATAAATAATTAAAGTATAAAAGACTCTAAAAATTTCACTGTATATGCCTTAATGTATATTTCTGTTATATGTACATTATACCTTTATCAGGAACCTACTGATTATATTGCAATGAACCTACTGATTATATTCCAATGAAGTATACATATAGGAAATTATGTGCTATAAGGCTGAACATCAACTTGTCAGAGATCATTTACTTCAAAAAGAATAAGACTAGACAACATAGGACAATGTTTTAAAATTAATTAAGTTAAAAGTCTTATTCTGGGGTTAAAATTTCCGTAAGCTATAAGAGAAGCTTAGAATAGGGAAACTAAGGGAAAGAGCACAGGGAGGCACGCCATAGACTCCAACAGCTTTGCCAGACTAATTCATAGGGCACGCCATTAGTCACCAGCCTAAGTTTCAGTGATGTCAAACTTTATGAATGTATGCTTTATGAACATACAAATGCTGTCATCATTATTATCACAACTACCAAACAGTGAATTCAGTGCTCTATGTCAGTTACCAAAGGACCTTATGAGGAACAATACTATAGAATGTTCTTTACCCAATTATTCAATCAGCAAACTCCTATTCACCTTCTTATTATAAATCCCCAAGGATTTAAAATAAGAAGCATAATTTTATGTTGATTAAACAAAGGGGAATACAATAAAAATTTCAGCAGACATTTTCTAGAACTTGACAAGTTGATTTTATTATGTTTTTATTGATTGATTTGAGAGAGAGAGATAAACATCAAGTTTGTTGTTCCACTTATTTATGCACCCATTAATTGATTATTGTAGGTGCCCAGACCCAGGATCAAACCCACAACCTTTGCCTATCAGGACAATGTTGTAATCAACTGAGCTACCCAGTTAGGGCCGTGACAAGTTGATTTTTACTTTCTTTTTATGGAACTGCAAAGAAACTAAAATAACTACACTAATTTTTTAAATGAATAAAGTAAAAGGCATTAATATGTGTGATTTTAGGAAATTCTAAAAATATACTAATTAAAACAGCATGGAACTTGAGAAAAGTGATTTATAGATCAATGAAAGATTGTTTTACAGGCAATTCAAAATTTAATTATATCAACAGGATATTCATTTGGAAAGACAAATGAATGGTGGCACTTATCATAAGCTATGCATAAAAACTTATTCAAAAATGGATCATAGACCTAAATATGAAATATTAAGTAATAATTCTCCTAGAGGAAAGTATAAAAGAAAATCTTTGCAACCTTCAAGCAATCAAAGACTTCTCAGGACACAAAACCAGTGAAACATAAATTTTTAAAAAATGACAAATTGGACCTCATTAAAATTTAAAGCTTATACTTCTAAAGACACAATTAAGAAAGTGAAATGGCAAGCCATAAACTGGGAGAAAATTTTCATAACACATAAATCAGACAAAGATATAAATAATGCTTACAACTCAATAATAATAAGATAAGCCATGCAAATATTTTTAAAGAAATAGCTAGGATATGAGCAACTAGAACTTTTATACATAGTTGATAGGGGTATAAAATGGTAAAATTGGTATGGAAAAAGGAGTTTGGAAGTTTCTAAAAAACTGAAACATACACTAACCAAAAATTCAGACATTCCATTTGTATGTATATTTACTCAAAAGAAACAAAAATATATGACAACACAAAGATTAGGTCATAAATGTTCATAGCAGCTTTATTTTGAATAGACAAAAACTGTAAATAATACATATGTCTAACAACAAGTGATCAATAAACAAATTGTGGTATATTCATTCAATGCAAAATAAAATGAAATTTTATTCAATGAAAAAATGAAATAAAATAAAAATATTCATTGCTGTTCTAACATGGATAAACACAAAAATTTTTATTCATGGTTCAAGAACTCAAGCCAAAAAACATACAAAAATGGAAAAAATACAAATTTTATAATTCCATTTATATGAAATTCTAGAGAATGAACTAATCTATAATGATACGAAGCAGGTCAGATATGGAGGTTCAGAAGGGATGGATTACAAAGTGGTACAAGGAAACTTTGGGGAGAAAAAAATGTTTTTACCTACACACTATACACATGCAACAGTCTAGTCCTTAGTTAACATGGTTACACTGACCAGTGGTTGCCCTGGCCAATGGTACCATGCCCTATCTGGTCATAGGCTAAGGGCCTGCTGCACTGGGAGGGCCAAGGAGGCTGTGCATGCCTGCCAGACTGAGGCTATGTAAGTTTCCTTAAGAACTGAAGTTTGCTGTGGGTTGTAACAAACAAGAGTAAGGGACAAAGAGGCCATTACCTTGAAGGCCAACTGCAACCCTATGACAAGTCCCTCCCAGCAAGGAACCACCAAGGAACAGCAGTGGGATTTTACCTGTGCCTGCCAGGGTCAGGCAATGGTGCTTTTCCCTGGGGGTATGTCTTGGGGCACTGACAAGAGCATGTTATTTTGTTTTCCCAGCCCAGGGTGTAGCAGAGGCTTCTGTGCACTTAACTGCAGAAGGATAGGTGCCACCTAAGGTTTAGTGAGGAGGTTGACAGGAGATGCTTGTCCTACCATACACCATTCATTCAAGGTTTGCAGGTAGTCAGAAAGGCAGGTTGTCCACCATGGGATGAGCTAGGGTCAGTCTTAAGGGTATCTTGAAAGATGCCATTGTACCTTTCAATGAGGCCAGCTCCAGTAGGGTTGTATGTTAGATGCAATCCACAATCTATATTGAGGGCATCTGACCATTCTTGTACTTGATGTCCCATGAAATAGGTGCCTTGATTGCTATCAATGGCATCCAGGGTCCCATAGGCAACATAGAGCTGATAGTGGCTCATTCTGTGGCCCACTGGCATGGTTCTGCTTGCAGCAAGTCAGTAGCCATATCCATGCATGCATGCATCAAGGCACAGTGTGAGCCTTCAGATGGTGGAAGGGGCCCAATGTAGTTGACCTGCCACTGGGTAAGCAGGGTGTCCCTTTGTTGCAGGCCACCTATATCTTGGGGCAGCCAGCAAGAGTGCTTCTCTGCACCAGAAGTTGCAGCAGAAGGTGCATTGTTGATAGGCCATGACTATATTGGAGTAAAAAAGCAGTAGGCCCAAAGCTTTTACCACTTCCCATGAAGTCTTCTGTCCCACATGGTGCATATTTCAGTGGAGCCACTTGTCTGTGTCTTCTTCTGGAGCCTCTCCCAACCAGCAGATGTGTGCCAGGTTGTCAGCCTCAGCATTGCCTGGGCTGTGGAGAGACTGGTGTCCATTGACATGGTGAAGTGTTATGACCTTTTCCAGACTATATTCATAAATGCCCTTCCATTAGTTCTGCCCCCACAGGGGTTTTTGAGCCATTTGCCAATCATCTTGCTGCCTGGCCAAGGTTCTCAGGTTATGACTATCCAAACAGCTCTCAATTCAGCCCATTGACTACTTTGCCCTGCACCATCTTCCATCCATATGCTGTCTGTATTGGGCTGGTAGGCTACTGCCTTCCTGTCAGGTGCTTGGCCTAGACAGCAGCCATAAGTATACCAAGCATCCCTGGGCACAGGAGCTCATTGATCTTTAATTGTAGGCCCAGGCATGGGAAGAGGAGTAGGGACCTCTGTGCCCACATTTTGGTAAGTAATTGGATTCAGGAGCTGCTGAAATTCTTGGCTCAGAGGACCTGTCACTAGTTTGCTTCTCTGTTGGAGATATGCACTCAATTTAGTCAAAGTGGCTATCTGTGCTACTGAGACCCTGGGTAGTTTTACAATGTCCTGTACCCACCCAACAAGGAGATAGGTAGTATGTACTCAAACCTCATCTAGTCCAGTAATGGCTTTAGGAGCCAGTATAGCCTGGTGAATGGCATTCATATTCACATGTTATTCTATTGGGCTGTATTGAGTCTCTCCTCCTTTCTAGAACTGGGACCAGAAGCCAATTGGCACCTTGGTGTGCCTTACCATTGCCAGAGGCCCCAGAAATAGCTTTCAGGGATGACACGGATGTCTAAATCACATGCCTGATATTCTACGACCTCCTCAGTGCTTGTATGGTCTTCACCACTTGCTTAGCAGCCTTAAAGGCCTGATCATGCTCTTTTCCCAACTCCAGGTGGCTCCTTTGTGGGTAAGGCAATAAAGAATGTTCAGTAGCTGAGTTAAGTGTGGTGTAAAAACCCATCAGTACCCCAACAACCCCCCAAAATTCTTGTAATTGCTTTGGTTCTGTGAGATGGGGAAAGCCTTAATCATATCTATCATGGCAGCAGCATCACCTTTGTTTTACCTGACCAAACAACACCCAGGAATTTGACAGACAATCCAGGTCCCTGGATTTTGTTGGAATTGACTGCCCATCCATGACCCTGGATGTGAGCCAACAGCTGAAGAACAGTGTGTTCTAACCTTTTAAGAGAATTAGAGGTCAGCATAATATCATCCATGTAGTGATGCAGTTTCACAGAGGGCGGTACAGTCCATGCAGCTAAGTTTTCAGCCACAAGGGCATGGCAAACAGTAGCGCTGTGCAGGTAACCTTGAGGGAGAACACTGGCAGCCTTCTCAGGTGAGGGCAAACTAGTCCTGGTTTTCAGGATCAATAACAATAGAGATAAAGGTATTACCTAAATTTAATACATAATGGCATGTACCCGGCTCATGGGTGAGCTGGTCTAGGAGGCTAGCTATGCTAGGCATGGCTGCAAAGAGAGGGGAATTACCTTATTTAGTTCTCTATAATCTACAGTTGTGTGTCAGTTTGATGATGTTCACCTTAGCCGATTCTTCTAAGGCCACCAGGAAGGTGGTATTGCTTGGTGGCCACTATGAGGAAATGGGAAGTGACACAGGGTGTTGTCTGGCATGCCCCCTCTAAGCAGCCTTCACAGCCTGTATTCAGAGGCCGAATTACCCCATGGTGGTCTGTAGGTGCATATAAGCTATAATGTCAATTCCTAGGCTATACTCAAAGATAGGGAAAACATATACCTTATAGGAGCATGGTGGTAAACATCCTATTCCAAGAGACAGTGTTACAGCTCACACACAAATGGACTGTCCTCCATAGGCATTGATGGCAATTAGGGGACCCCTAAATTTCTCTGGGTTGCCATAAATAAGAGAACATAATGCACCAGTACCAACTAAAGCCAACAGTCTTTGTACTTTGGGGGGGGGGCCAATAAATAGCAAGTTCTACGTGTGGTCTCTGTTCCCCACTGTGTCCCTTGGCCATCCCCCTAAGCAAAGACCCTACCCTGTGGATTGTCTTCTGGATGAGCCAGAGGCAACTCCACAAGTGAGGCAGCCATGAAGTCAGCCAAGCAGGGCATCAGCACCAGGGGGGTTGGGGAGGGCAGTGCACCGATGGGACCATTCCAGTCAACAGTGTCTATGCCAATGTTTGGACAATAGATGTCATTATAGGCTGGAACTATTGTTCAGGTTCAGTTGCTGCCACAGACTTATAAGAATGCAGTTAGGCTTTTTATCTAGCTTATCTTTCTCTACCCCAAACTTTACCAGATCATTCCGTAGTTGTTTGTGGGATACTTTCACTGGAGTTTTCTGCTTGTGTTTCACCATCAGATTCTCTCCTTTCATCCCTTCCTTGTTCTTCTTTCCTACCTGTCTTACCCCTTTCTTTTGTCTCAGTAGTACTACTTCCACTAAGTCAGCAACTGTCTGTGTGCCAGTTCTTGTACAAAATCACCCACCTTGGTGGACCACATGGGTATCAGGGTACTGAAGTAAGCCAGGGGTGCTATTTGCATAACCTGGTTCCCCATTCCTGTGGTAAATCATTCCATATCTGACTCATTGGACTGTGGGTTATAGATGGCATGTCATATGCCTAGATCCCAAATGAACTGTTGGACTTCTAGTAAGCTGGTGCCATGGGTAGGAGGAGAGTAGAGGCCCCTCATTAGGCCACACCAGCCTACAACCAGCCATTAGTCATACAGGGAAAGTAGTTGCGTGACTGCTTAGACTCCAGCCCCATGAATTCTTTGCCTCAAAGAGGGATAGATGGTGACAGAAGACATATGCTTTAACTCATCCCCCATAAGCAAAATGCCATCAGCCCCTATATTCCACAACCGCAATAGTCCCCCTGCCACAGATTTGGATCCTTTCCATCTGAACTTAGCAGCCAGTTCTACTAGCTCGGCAGGGATGTAGTGGCTCACCATAGTGTGCAAGTCTCCCTGGAAGACGGCACTAGAGCACCCTGCAGCTGTTAGGCCTTAATCATCTGAGTCATAATCAAACAAGCTGTAAGTTTCCTTTCTTCTACCTCTATGGCCTCTCCGCTCTTGTCTATTATGATCTCTTTGTCTGAGTCACTTTCACTTTCAGGTGTAGGATCCCGCCTATGCTTAACAAGGATTCTGTTCAAACTTGGCCACCCTTATACCGGTGGGTGCTACTCACCGCACCCTGACAAATCGGCATGCTAATTCCCGTAATTGCCCACTGGTCTGTTCTAATTGTCTACCTAGGGAATTCTATTGTCTGCCATTAAGGGATGCGTGTCCCTTTTTCTTTCTACTTTCAGTTCCTCTTCCAAGCGCGCAGCCCATGCCTCTGCTTCTCGGTGTTTCTCAGTTATCCTTCGCGGTGCTGGCAACATTTGCTGGCCCACGGCGGCGGCGACACCACGGAGGTCTTTCTTTTCGCCTAGGGAGCACCGCTCTCCCACATGCTGCCAGGCGTGTGAGAGACCAGCGGGAGTTTCAGCGCCATTCCCCAAATCCTGTCGCAGTCTCCATGTATCAAGAAGGTTTGCCACCTCGTACCACATAAAATTTGCTGGGGATTCAACCTAGCATCCCTCTATTCTGAATAACGTCACCCAGAGTCAACGCAACTTGGGGAATTTGGGGGATATCCAAATCCTGCTGACCTAGGAGGTTGAGCCTGGGGATCTCGACTGCTCATTCTGGTAAGCCGAAAAACCCACAAGGAGGACTGGATGGAGCAGAGATAGCCTTTATTACTCACGTTACACGGAGCCCCGACAGTGGCATTATCAGTGAAGCAGGACTGCGCTTCCCTCAGTGCACTAAGGGCCTGTTTCTTGCGCGTGACTCTCAACTACATTACCTCAGTGTGTACGTGCTGAGAGAAAAGGTCAAGAAGCAATCACAGGATAAGAAGCGGCTACCAAAAGGAGAAAATGAAGGAGTTACAATTCATTTCCAAAGCAATACACATCTCTTCTGGCCAGGGGCCGCCTATCCAGCCTTCCATTACGGAGACTGGAAGAGCCATGTCTAGCACAACCCCGCATATATTTTAAGGAATTGGAGAGATAACTTTTGCCATTTTAAGAAAATTATAATTAGTTAATTAATTTAATATAAATTTAAACCTATTTTCTAGTAAAAATTATTAAATTTGCAGCATTTTAGGAATGATGCAAACCTTTCTATCTCTGTGGATAGTTAAGTTTATCTACTTATAACATAATTTCTCAAAAATATACTTAAATATACCAAAACCACAGAATTGTATACTTTAACTGAGAGAAGAGCAAAATCTTTGTTAATGTTTATATGAATGAGAAAATTGAGAATGTAATCTAAAAATGGAGACTTGTCAGGGAGATTAGTAAACTTTTAAGGAACTTGAACACCAGTTGCTGTTTGTTTAACATGAAATTCATGTTTTACTATGGAAGGTGTCAGAATAGGGCAGCAGCTTGGTCTAGACTGCTTCGAAAAGACTGCTCTGGCAGTGTTGTATGGAGTCGATTGATGTTAGAAGAGATGGAACTGCTGCTAGAATGTCACTAAAATAAAGTGAATGTCAAATTATAGAGCCTTAATGTAATTAGAAGTAGCAGTAATAACTTTTATAAAAAGTGAGTGGAGTGTAATAAGAAAATTTAAGACTTTGTCACTGGTTAAGGGTAATAATGAAAAATGAGGAATCAAAAAGAACTCTGGCTCCTTTTCAGTGTCTGGGAAAATAAAGTCTTTTTTAAATTTATTTTTATTGTTGGCATTATTACAGATGTCCCCATTCCCACTCACCCCCAGAGTCTTCCTTATAGACAAAATAAAGAAATGATTTAAAAAAGAAGAAGCAGAAGACTCGGAAAGCATTTTTTTTACCTCCCCCTTAACTGCCTAAAAAGAATATTCCAAAAAGAGAACCATCAGCAGAGGTAAATACAAAGACTATAGGCTAGTTGTCTAGATGTAGTCATGTGAGGAAAACTTAGTGAGGCCTGCCTGTTCACGTTCTTCTCTATTTCCATTTGTCTCTCATGGCAAATACTTATTTCTTAAATATTTGCTCTTTTGAGCTTCTTGTGAATTGTTTCCTTCCTTCTGATGTCCCAAACCCATACTTCGCTTCTCATTAGCAAAGAATAGCATATAAACCTCAATTGACTGATTGCTTGTGTGCCTAATATTTTGTGGAACAACATATGTACAAAATTAAATTAGATTTTTCTCCTGTTAATTTGTCTCATGTTAATGCTATTAGCAGACCAGCCAAAGAAACTAGAAAAGTAGAGTAAAAATTTTTCCTCTTCTACATTGGGAATTCATGGGAAACATAATGTCTTCATATTTTTGCCCATTCATTAAGCTCTCTCTGCCTCTTCCCCAGATATCTTTCTCACCAATTTTGAATCTTTTTTCTCAAGATTTTTATCATATAGCCAAACCGTTGGCCACAGCTCATGAATCATTATAAATTCTTGTATTTATCTATTTCTCCTTTCAAGTAAAATTAATCCTGCATACTCCTCAAAATTCTGCTCCCTGGAAGAATTTCCCTTTGGTGCAGGTATTCTGGCAGTTAGGGTCTTGAAGGTCAGTGACCCACTGTGGATTCTTGGCTTCTTGGAAGAAAGAATTAAAATCAACCCACCATAGAGTTTAAAGTAAAAGTGGATTTATTACTGAAGCAGAGTAGAGTGTGGCTACTCCATAGAAAGAGCAGCCTTTCCTAGTGGAATTTAAGACTTTTACTGAAATTATTTAATGGAGGGGCAGGGCATTCAATAACAGGAAAGAATATAAAGAATTTTTCCAGAAAAGAGGTGGAGACTTCTTGGAACACATCAGTCATGCTGTGTTCTTATATGCGCATTCCTTTTCTGTTCATGGTGGTGAGGGGTGTGTCATTTACTATGCTAATGTATTACTAGAATATAATGAGGCTAGGTGTTATCATAAGGTGAAATTAATTGCCATGTTAGATCAAGATGATCAACAGATTCTAAGTTATAAATACATTAGGGTTTGGCCTTACAATTTCCCTGATAGTCCTTGTGACCCTTATTGATTACAGCTGTTTCTCCACATACCCTAACTTACCTTCACCTTTAGGGGTGTTCCAGAAAGGGGCTGTGGTGCTGCATCTCTTTGCACCTCTTAGCTTTTAGGTCATGTCTGGGTTGTACAAAACCATCTGTTAAAAAAGCCTAAGTTTTCACTTTTTCAGTCAACTCTGTCGAAAATGTCTCATGAGGAATTTTTTCATTTGGGTATTTTATTAACATAAATAGAATACTTTTTACCACAGAGAAATTTTTTATTTTGTACTTAATCATTTTATTTTGTGAATTAAAATTAATTTTAGACTGTCAAAAAGGATAAAAACTATTTATTTCAGCAAAAGGTGTTGCTGTCAAGGAGACACAGACTCAAGTAGCAACCAAAATTCTGTTCCACATGGACAAAAGAGGAAGCCACCTTTTACAGAGAAGTTTTTCCCAAGGTCTCAATTTCCTGCAAATGAGGTTTCCAAATGTGCAGTTCTGACTGCATTAGGCAGGTGTCGTTCCATTGATCAAAAAACAAAACTACGCTTTCCCTGCAGTTTTTGCCTCAGATGAGGTATTACAAGCAGGGCATAGTTGCAGCAAGCTGGGAAACCTAGAATTCAGTGTGAGGTTCTTCCTGGTATGCAGAGTCCATGAGAAGCCCCTGTCAGCATGTGGCTGCCAGGCTGGTATTCTTTTTGAAATTTGGGTCCTAAGTTGATCATGCGAAGTCTATCTCAGCAGATAAATTCCTCCTCAGGGTTCACAGCTAGTTAATCTTCCTTCTTGGGATCCACCAAAATTTCAAGTGCACTTTCTAGACATATATTATAATAACATTGATAAATACCTCTAGTACAAAATAAATTTAATTAGAATAGGTTTCTTAACCTCAGCACTGTTGAAATGTTGTGACGGATAATTCTTTGGGGATATCCTGAGTGTGTTTATCCCTTTATCCCTGGCCTACTCACTAGATGTGTGTAATAGTCTTCTCAGTATAACAATAAAAAATGTCTGCAGGCATTGCCAGATGTCCCCTGTAGGGCAGAATCATCCACATTGAGAATGACAAAACAAGAGCTATAAATTGGCTTATTATTATGCATAGCATTGGATATAAGATGTACTTTCTAATCATTTAAATGTTAATTAAAATGTTGAAAGAAAAAATTGAAATTTTTCAATATCTCTTTGTCTTATTAAAGATACAGTTTATGTTGTTTCTTATACTTAGACAATGAAATCAATTCTCTTGGTATAAGAGAAAACATAACCTGTAATTGTGTGCTTTAAATTCTCAGTTATGAAACTAAATTTGGTAGGATAAGCCATGCCTTTTAATTACTACCCCATTATCATTAATTTATTAAGAGTTGGTATCTTTTTACTCAGAGATTTGGAGAATGAAATGAAAATATAAACTATATGCCACCTTGTGATTATTTATTCATGTCTATAGAACTGACATCTTCTTGGAGACAAAAAAATCATACTTTACACTTTGTTCCTTGAGAATATTAAATAGTCTAAAAAATTTTTTAAAATGGTGAGTAAATGTTCTTGAATAAAACAATAAAAAACTAAGGCATGAAAAATTTTAACACACATTTTCTTACACACTAGATAAGCAAAAAAAAAAAAACACAGCAAAAAGTTCTGTAGTGAGACTGAGGTAATGATTTAGTAACCTACATAGATAACCTTATGTTTCAGTAATATTCAATAAAATACAGATTTTCTTATAATACATGGAAGTTGAGTTAGACTTTAGATCATTTGAAAAGTGTTGTATGGCTGAGTAGTATTCCATTGTACATATGCATCACATTTTCTTTATCAGATAAATTTTATCCAATCATTGGTTGAAGGACACAGGTTTTTTCCATGTCTTGGTTGCCATGACCATAGGGGTATATATATCTTTATAAATAAGTATTTTCAAATTTTGGGGTTGATACCCAGAAGAGAAATTGCTAGGTCTTATGATAACTGTACTCTTATTTTTTTTTGAGAAACGTCCATACTGTTTTCTATAGAGGCTACACCTTCCCACCATTAGTATATTAAGTGTTCCCTTTTCTCCACATTTATTTCAATACTTGTTATTTCTTCTTTCATTGGCAATAGCCATTCTAACAAGTGTGAGATGGCATCTCATGGTGGTTTTGATTTGCAGTGCCTTTATAACTAGTGAAGCTGAACATCTTCAACATCTTCACATATATCTATTGACCATCTGTATGTCTTCTTTGAAAAAGTGTCTGTTCAAGTCTTTGCTCATTTTTAATCAGATTATTTTTGTTGACTTTGAGTTGTATGAGTTCTTTACTTTGAACATTAGACCCATATTACTGGTATTGTTTGGAAATGTCTTCTCCCATTCTTCTCCCATATTTGCTTATTTGTTTTGTTGAGGTTTCTTTTGCTAAAAAATAAAGATGAAATATTGCTATTTGCAGCACAGATAAATCTTGAGGGTGTTATACTAAGTGAAATAAGTCAGACAAAAAAGGATGAGAATATTATTTCACTTACGTGGGATATAAAACAAAAATGTGACAAATGAACAAAAGAAACTTGTAGATACAAACAATAGAATTGTGGTTACTAGGGGGGCAGTAACACTGGTATGGGTGAAGAAAGTAAAGGGGTCAAATATATGGTGATGGGAGCAGACTAGACTTTGGGTGGTGAACACACGATGGAGTATACAAATGTTTTACTATAAAGTAGCACACCTGAGACTTATATAATATTATTAATGAATGTTACCCCAATAAATTTAACTTAAAAAGTGTTTTAAATCAATATCCATCTTTAAACTCATTTTAAATGACCAATATTAAAGAGAAAAACCACAGGCCCAAATGCTGTCATTTTTGCTAAACTGCACAATAATGAACCAAAACTTAATACCTGACCTAATTGTAGTTTTGACCTCCACCAGAAATGTAATCTTAATCAACTTGTCTGGAAAATTTTGATCAACATCAATGAGGTAATCTGTCACATAAGCCTTTTCATCCTCTGAGTGAGAAGAGAGAATCTACATGATAAAACACTTGCTGTTACCCTCCATTCAAAAGGAAGATGTCCTGGTCTAAAAATAATCCTTCTTTTCTTTTTCTGATAACACCCCTGCCATACCCTTCTTATAAAAACCTCCTATTCTGTACAACCCCTGGAAACACCCTTCTAATTCCTGAATGGTAGGCTGCCTGATTCATGAATCATTGGATAAAGTCAATTAGATCTCTAAATTTATCCTGTTGAAATGTTGTTTTTAACATCAGTTTGTGATTGCAAAATATTTTTCATGATTTTCATGTAACAAGATTTTGTGACACAAACTAAAACAATCATTGTTAAACTTTAGCAATCATAGCTATCATGTGCAAAGTTACATTGAAATGTTATTTGATATTCTCATGTGGAAACAAATTAGTAAGGTAGGTATTTTATTTCCAAGATTTCAATGACCTATACTCAAATCCTGCTATACTGACCTTTCTTCCATTCAACATTTTTAAATCATGTTGCTTCTTTACTGTTGAGAGCTTCTCTCCTTGTCTTTCAATTTATATAACTATTATCATGGGTGCATTGTCCTCAGTTATTATTATATAATTTTTAAAAACTTATCCTCCATATTCTAGTTCAGTAACTTACAAATATTCAAAGTCTTAGAAAAAATACAAGTATAGATGTTCTTTTTTAATTATATTTTATTGATTATGCTATTACAGTTGTCCCATTTCTCCATCATTCCCCTCCACCCTGCACACCCTTCCCACCCACATTCCCCCCTTTAGTTCATGTCCATGTGTTATAAGTTCTTTAGCTTCTACTCTTCCCACACTATTCTTGTCCTCCCCCATCTATTTTCTACCCACCATCAATGCTACTTATTCTCTGTACCTTTTCTCCATCTCTCCTCCTCCCACTCCCCTATGCAAACCCTCCATTGATCTCCATTTCTGCATTTCTGCTCCTGTTCTAGCTGTTGGCTTAGTTTGCTTTTGTTTTAGGTGTGGTTGTTAGTATCTGTGAGTTTGCTTTTTTACTGTCCTATTTCTTCTCTTCTTTTTCTTAGATAAGTCCCTTTAACATTTCAAATAATAAAGGCTTGGTGATGATGAACTCCTTTAACTTGACCTTATCTGAGAAGCAATTTATCTTCCCTTCCATTCTAAATGACAGCTTTGCTGGATAGAGCAATCTTGGATGTAGGTCCTTGACTTTCATGACTTGGAATACTTCTTTCCAGCCCCTTCTTGCCTAGAAGATCTCTTTTGAGAAATCAGCTGACAGTCTGATAGGAATTCCTTTGTAGGTGACTGTCCCCTTATCCCTTGCTGCTTCTAGGATTCTCTCCTTCATTTTAATCTTGGCTAATGTAATTATGATGTGCCGTGGTGTGTTCCTCCTTGGGTCCACTTTCTTTGGGACTCTGAGCTTCCTGGACTTCCTGGAAGTCTATTTCCTTTGCCAGATTGGGGAAGTTCTCCTTTATTATTTGTTCAAATAAGTTTTCAACTTGTTTCTCTTCCTCTTCCCCTTCTGGTACCCCTATAATTCAGATGTTGAGATGTTTAAACATGTCCTGGAGGTTCCTAAGCCACTCCTCATTTGTTTGAATCCTTGTTTCTTCATTCTTTTCTGTTTGGTTGTTTGTTTCTTCCTTCTGGTCCACTCCATTGATTTGAGTCCCAGTTTTCTGCCCATCACTACTGGTTCCCTGTGTGTTTTTCTTCATTTCACTTATTGTAGCCTCCATTGGTTCCTCTAATTTGTGACCAAAATCAACCAATTCTGTGAGGTTCCTAATCACCAGTGTGTTGAACTATGCTTCTGATAGGTTGGCTACCAGAGCTCTGCATCTGATAGGTTGACCACCTCCTGGTCGCTCAGATGAATTAGCTCCGGGGCCCCAGACTGTTCTCCCTTTTGAGGCATCCTTGGTTTTGGTCATTTTGTTTTTGTCTGGTGGCGGCTATTATGTAGTGAGGAGTGGAGCCTTAGGCATTCACCAGGGCGGGGCAGCCCAGTCTTTGGGTTGTGGTGCTGGATGTGGGGGCAGGGTTCAAGAGGGAATAGGGGCACTTGCTCCACTCTCTGCCAGATTTCAGTCACCTCCACTGCTTCCCCCAAGCAAACTGTACCCCTCTGGTGCTGATTCCCAGGTCGCTGGGCCTGCACATGCTCCAGGACCCCGTGGGTCTCTCCAACAAACTCTCCTGTGGGGCTGGGACTCCCTCCTGGCACCTCAGCCCCTACAAGTATTTTTAATGGGTGCTTTTAGGCTTCACTTCCCGACTCTTGGGCCCTGTGTCGTGCAGTCTGTCTTGTTGCCTGTTTTGCCTGGTTTATCTTTATGCAAATGTGTGTCCGAGGTCAACCACCTTGTGCGCCCCACTTGGCCACCTCACATTCGGTAATGCTGCTGCCTGCACACCTGGAGTGACTGCGCTTGGGACAACCAGTGGCTTATCCCGCTTCAATCCAATTCTGCCATCCGCTGACACCGCCCCTCTTATCGGTCTGGGTGAATCATTGTTGTCAGACTCCCACACAATTCAATTTTCTCTCTGTCCTGGTTGGGTTTTCTTTTTTTTTTTTTTGTTCTATATTTTTGTTGTCCTTAATCTTGGTTGTGAGAGGAGGCACAATGTGTCCAGCTATGTTTCCATCTTGGCTGGAAGTCTAGATGTTCTTGTTGAGGTTTCCAAGACATGTCCTGGAACTTCTAAATTCCCATGAAGAAGCATTTGAAAATTATAGCAGTCTCCCTCTATCAATGGTTTCACTTTCTTTGGTTTCAGTTAGTCATGGTCAACTACAGTCCAAAAATATTAAATGAAAAATTCCAGAAATAAGCAATTTCTAAGTTTTAAGTTGTATGCCCTTTTGAGTAGTGTGATGAAATCTCATGCTGCCCAGCTTCATCCCATCCAGGTCATGACTCGTCCAGGCTGGATATAATGCCTGACCCCCTTACTCAGGAGACATTAGTAGCCATCTTGGTTATCAAATCAAATTGCTTGAACACAAGAAAGTTTTGCACTTATTTTACTTAATAATGACCCCAAAGCACAGGAGTAGTGATGCTAACAATTTGCTTGTGTCAAATAGAAGCCAGAAATTCCTTCCTTTACATGTAAGGTGGAAGTTCTTGACAAATAAGGCATTTTTTCATTTTATATCATCACAAGAAGAAGGGTGAATACAATACAATAAGATATTTGAGAGAGAGAGATCACATTTAAAAACTGTTTATTATATTGCATATAATTTGCAAAATGTTTATTATATTAAATATAATTATTATATTGCTATAAGAATTATATTTTGTTATTATTGTTGTAATCTCTTACTGTGCCTAATTCTAAATTAAACTTTGTCACAGGTATGCACATATAGGAAAATAAACAGTACACAAAAGGGTCAGTACTATCCAAGGTTTCAGATACCCATAAGAGGTCTTGGAACATATCTCCCCATGTACATAGGGGGACTATGGTACTTCCCTATTATACCAAAATTTAGCTCTTAATTTAAAAGTTAAGTCTACTTAACTTTTGAAAGTAAATGCAGCAATGTCATTTTTATTAGGTTGACATAAATGCTAGATTTTTCATATACTATTTATCCTATATATTTTAATTATGTACCAGATTGAATATTTATTGGTGGAACTTAATATATCAATGAATGCCCTTTAATTTGGTGGAAAAATATTTAGCTAGGAGTTTTTAGAATTGCTTAAAATATTCACAAGCTAACATCTATTCTGATATTTTTAAGAACAGTCAAGCTCATGTATTCTAAATAACAGAATAAATACTCACTCAATATGAAAGAATTGGAATTTTGAGAAGAGCAACTGTCTTGCCAAATACTTTGTTTTAAATTTTCTTCCTAATTTTCATCTGGGAACTTCACAGTACATACAACTTTCCCACTATTAACTTCTCTTTTATAATTCTGAAATATTGTTTCAGTGGAGAATAAGAAAAATTATACCTAAAATAGCAAACTTCCTAACTCATTGATAAACTAAAGTTTGAGGAGATATTAACTGGATATGTTTCAGTGTGCAAATGGAAAAGCATATTATAAAAAACTCAGGAATTTGTAATGCATATTAGAAAAATGACGATGATAATTTAAACTTTTTTAAGTATCAAAATATCAATATCAAACATTAATATTCTGGCAAAATGGTAGATTCTGAAGCAATAACCTATATAATTTGAACATAAAAATATGCTTTATATATGTATGCATATTATTACAGTCATTATATGCACATTTCATGCTGTCTATGTACCTAATAAACATTATATACAGTAAAAGTTATACTTGATATAAGTGTCTCTAGGAAGTATACATTAAAAATCTTCAGAATAGATCAATAAAATTTTAAAATAGAATGAACAATTTTATTAAATATTGTATCTTATTCTAGAGCAGATGACATTCAGTCCAGAAACAAAATGGTTATGAAAGGACAAATATAATTAGTTGATAGAAGAGCTGGGATTGGAACTCCAGGCCCACAGATCCCATGCTCTAAGGTTGTTCCTGATTTCCCTATACCAACTAAGTTGTTATTGATTATATATAAATTATGCCTACATTTGAATAGGCTTTAGGTTGATCCTGAATTGAAAGGAGATTACTGAATTAAGCTTCTTAATTTAATTTCAGATACATAAATGCTTTCTGGGAATTTGGACCCAGTCCTGGCTGAAACCAGAACTTTAATCAAGAGAAATGATGGAAACTTTAAAATGCTAAACAATGAAATTGAACTAAAAGAATTTTACTGATTTTTTTCTTTTTCTCTTTATCATGGAACTTTGAACAGATTCCAAATCCCCTAGCATGTTAATTTTAGCTGAAGAGTTCAATAGGATTCTAACTACCCAGCTTCAAAGAAATGTGAAGTGTAGCACTTTTCCACTTTGAAAATTATCTTTTAAATCTCATGTGGGCTTTATCTACCCATGGCATTTTTATTTTAAGGTATGGTTTTAATTTTTACACTAAGGCAAATGCCTAAACAAATACAAAATGATCAAAGAGGGTCTACAGGAAATGCAGGCAAAAGGATCCTATCTTTCGCTGTTCGAGAGGATGAAAATGGGTTATCCTTGATTTTCTTGTCGTGTAGTATAAGAATCACTAGTGGTTTAAATGCAAGACTTTAAAACCTTATTTATTTATTTATTTATTTATTATCCGGACACCAGGATAACTTGTTCATTGATTTTAGAGAAAGGGGAAGGGAGAGAGAGAGAGAGAGAGAGAAAGAGAGAGAGACATCGATGTGAGAGAGAAAGATCTATTTGTTGTCTTCTGGTACATGCCCCTGCCAGGGTATGAGCCCCAACTGGGAATCAAACCACAACCTGGGTATGTGACCTAAAAATCAAACCCATGGCCTTTTAGTCTATGGGACAACACTCTACCCAACTGAGCTGCATCAGCCAGGGCAAAATTTTAAATTCTTGATCTCACACTGACAGGTGTGGCCTGATGGATGGGCATCATCCCACAAACTGAAAGGTTGTGGTTTGATTCCTGGTCAGGTAATGTTCCTGGGTTGTGGGTCAGGTCCCCAGTTGGGGGTGAGTAAGAAACAACTGACCTATGTTTCTCTCACACATTAATGTTTCTCTCCCTCTTTTTCTCCCTCTCTTCTCCTCTCTGGAAAAATAAATAAATAAAATATTTTAAAAATAATAAATAAATAAAAGCTTGATCTTTAACCAAAGATGTCATTTCAGGTCTTTTCTATGTCAAGTTTATAATGCCAGAAAAAGGGGGGAGGCAAATAGATTATGCAAAAGCAAAGCCAGAAACTTGACCTCTATCTAGTCTAGAGATTTTTGTTTAATTGACATTGTAACCAATGGTAAAGTGGTAAAGAGTTAAGTGAGAGATCTATTTTGAAAGAAGCATAGAGAAGCATTCTATAAATCACTTATGGAAATCACTTTTAGGTTTGTTGTTTAAGTCAAACACTTGACAGCTGAACAAATGCATTTCTAAAACTTAAGCCTATATGAACGTATTTAGAAAACTAAATTTCAACCTCAGAAAAGAATAATACCTCAGTTTGCATTATAATATTTACATTTTGCAATAGATGCCCTGAAACAAAAAGAGAAAGCACACAAAGAAACAACTTCAAAAGAATGAGCCAGAGCAATGATTCATATATACTTAATGTTCCACCTGTTTGTGTTTGTTCAAGCTTTTATTCCCCTATGATGCATTTTGATTAAGTAAGGTACAAGAGAGAAATGAAAAAATTCAAGTATTTGGGTGGAAGGATAAAAAATGCACTTAAATTTACTACAGCTAAAGCATCATTTATGCTGGAAAACTCTCAACGCCCTTTGAGTTGTTATTTTGTTCTTAACTCAGCTATTTTCTACTTTCTCCAACATGTCTATCCAACCTCTGACCTTTGGTCTTAGTATAAAATTTCTCCTGTCTCTAGGGAATATGACAGCCAACTGCTGAAGACCCTCTCAGTATGCCTTCTCCACCTAAAAATCTCTTTACTTTCCCCTTCTAAGTTATTATTATTATTATTATTATTATTATTCTCTTAAAAATATTCCTTCTTCCCAAAGTTAATTTACCCCATCTCTCTCTTACCTCTTGTAGGAAGTTCTTTCATTAACTATCTACTCCTATATATTCATGTTTAATATCATCTGTTTAAATTATTCCAGTTTGTAATAAAAGTTGATGAAAAAAAAGAAAAGGATTAATTTTGAGGGATTAAGTGAAATGATAGTAAGATTTCTGCATAACTAGAATAAATTAATCATAGCCTTTTATTCACTTTTCCTCCAAAATTTCCACAAAAATGTAAAAAAGAATTAAAAGCCAGCCACAGAAAATCAAGTACCATATTATTTCACTCATATGTGGAATCTAATAAACTAACAAACAAAATACAAACAGACTCATAGATACAGAGAACAGACTGATAGCTGTCAGAAGGGGTAGATTTTAGGGGGATGACTAAAAAAGTGAAGGATTAACCAAAAAAATGAAAACACCTCTTAGATACCTCATAGATGACCACAGACATTAGTATGGGGATTACCAGAGTGAAAGGGAGGTGGAGGGAAGTAGAAGAAGGTATATAGGTGGTGTAAATGGGATAATTGGTGATAAAAGAAGACTTGACTTGGTATGATGAACACACGATACAATATACAAATGATGAATCATAGAACTATACACTTGAAACCTATATAATTTTATTAACCAATGTCACCACAGTAACCAGTGTCACTTTTTATTCTATTAAAAACTGAAATAAAAAGAAAAAGTTCATAGCCTATAAAGACAAAGAAAATGGGACAGAGAATATAGTAAATGTTATGGTCATTCTGCAAAAGCAGGAGGGATCCATACCCAAGATTTGGTTTGAAAGTTGAGATTGATTACACTACATAGACTCCAAAAGGGTATTGAAGGTTG
>PVKU01009161.1:0-64872 GCA_004027475.1 Anoura caudifer
ATTAAAATGAAGGAGAGAATCCTAGAGGCAGCAAGAGATAAGGAGACAGTCACCTACAAAGGAGTTCCCATCAGACTGTCAGCTGATTTCTCAAAAGAGACCTTGCAGGCAAGAAGGAGATGGAAAGAAGTATTCCAAGTCATGAAAATCAAGGACCTACATCCAAGATTGATCTATCCAGCAAAGCTGTCATTTAGAATGGAAGAGCAGATAAAGTGCTTCTCAGATAAGGTCAAGTTAAAGGAGTTCATCATCACCAAGTCCTTATTATATGAAATGTTAAAGGGACTTATCTAAGAAAAAGAAGATAAAAATCATGTATAGTAAAATGACAGCAAACTCATAGTTATTAACAACCACACCTAAAACAAAAACAAAGTAAGCAAACAACTAAACCAGGAACAGAAACACAGAAATGGAGATCACATGGAGGGTTGGCAACAGGGGAGTGGGAGGAGGAGAGAGGGAGAAAAGGTTCAGAGAATAAGTAGCATAGATGGTGGGTAGAAAATAGACAGGGGGAGGGCAAGAATAGTGTGGGAAATGTAAAAGGTAAAGAACTTATGACACACAGACATAAACTAAAGGGGGAGGATGTGGATGGGAGGGGCTGTGCAGGGTGGAGGGAAATGAAGGGGGGAATGGGACAACTCTAATAGCATAATCAATAAAATATATTTTTAAGAAATCCTCACAACACACGAAAAAAATACAGAGAAAGTTAAAGAAAATGTTAGAATCAAGCTGTGCTAAGGAATAAAACTACAAACTGCGTAAAATGTTTGGCATTGAGTCTCTTTGAGAGAAAAAGACTCAGTTGATTGTGGGAGAAAGAAAAATGGCTTGGTATGTGGTCTAGGTCTGAATGGCTATGGCACAGCTGGGGTCAGTAGAGTTCACCTCAGACCAGCCACATGGCTCTTCAATGCAGAGAGCAGCTGAATGCATCTATTTCAAGGCAATAATAGAACCAGTTGACTCCCACAATTTTGTCAAATTTTAGTTATATGTGTGTGGATTATTGAATTCATTAAAATAGATGCACAGTGAGCTTCTATTTAAATAGACACAAAATGAGCATCTTATTTAAATAGACAAACAATGAACATCTATTAATTACTGATAATTATAAGACATGCTAAGAATACCAACTTGAATACAAAATATTTCTGACCTTTAAAGACTTCACATACTATTAGAGTAAGACCATAATTTAGACTTAAAATCTCCATGATTGGGTAATTTTAAAAATATGGAATATGAAGTTTACTAAAATGATATGAGGATTTAATCAAACTTCTAGAAACTGGATTTTGTGATGCTATTTATCTGGCAGCAGGGTTTGGGCTCTGACAGAAGGGCTAAGCTTTGTTGACCACCTATTTGCTGTGTTCCAAAGAACAATTCATATTGTTATTATAATAGCATGAAGTGATGTGATCACCTTTGTTTTAAAGAACAGAACATTGAGACACAGAAAAGTGAAGTAGGCTACCTAAGATCTCTCAGGATTTCAACCCTTATTTTTTGATATCAAACTTATGGTATTTTTTAAAACAATTTCATTTGGAAGTAATCGCAAACATACAGGAAATGGAAAAAATAAGAAAGACATGGGTATTGCAAACATGGAATACCCATGTAGTTACAGAATAGTGCTAAGGATGTAAAGTACAGCATAGGGAATATAGTCAACAATGTTGTATTAACTATGTCTGGTGTCAGATGTATATGAGATTTATTGGGATGATCACTTAGTAAGTTATATAATGTGTAGTCACTGGGTTGTACACCTAAAGTGAATATAATATTGTTGTTAACTAATTAAAAAATCAAAAAAGTGTTTAAAGTAAAAAAAATAATACCCATGTACCATCAAATAAAGAACAAAATATTAATAATACATGATGTATTATGTAAGAATAATAAATAATACATTATATGTATACATTGCATATTAATATATATCAAATTAATATATAGCATGCATACAATATTTTTCCTGAATCATTGGAGAGCAAATTTCACAAATAATGTCCATTTACCCTAAATTCCTCAAGATATTATTGCTAAGAATATTCTTTTACATAACCACAACATAGACATCTACTAACATAAATTTCAATATTAATATAATACTTTTATATTATTTTGCATCCATATTCTAAATTTTCCAATTAACCCAATAATATTCATTTTTTAAAGATTTTATTTATTTTATCTTTAGAGGGGAAGGGAAAGAGAGAGGGAGAGAAATATCAATGTGCAGTTGCCTTTCATGTGTCCCCTGCTGGGAACTGGCCTGCAACCCAGGCATGTGCCCTGACTGGGAATCGAACCACGATCCTTTAGTTCGCAGGCCTGCGCTCAATCCACTGAGCTATACCAGCCAGGGCCCAATAATATTCTTTACAGTAAAATTTCCCTCCAGTACAGAAACCAATTTAGAATAAGATATTCTATTTAATGGTCATGCATATTGCTTCTCCTTTGAATCGGAAAAGTTCCACAGTCTTCATTCATGTATATATATATATATATATATATTTAGATTTAGATTTTATTTATGCATTTTTAGAGAGAGGGGAAGGGAAGGAGAAAGACAGGGAGAGAAACATCAATGTATTATTGCCTCTTATGTGTACCCTACTGGGAACCTGGCCCACAGCCCAGGCCTCTGCCTTGACTGGGAATCAAACTTGTGACTCTTGGTTCACAAGCTGGCACTCAATCCACTGAGCCTCACCAGCCAGGGCCCCCATATTCTTTTATGTGTGTGACATTGGCATTTTTGAGGAATATAGCTTCCTACCCTCTTCTTAGAATGTTTCACTTTGGGTTCATCTGAAATTTCTTCATGATTAGACTCAGATTTGCTCATGGCTGGAGTGCTGGATTAGCCAGGGCATCCTTCCCAGGGCATTCGCAATGCCCTTCTGTCCTTTATTGATGATGTTAATTTTGTGTGAAATTGTCAATGTGTCATCCCATTTTTCCACTGTACACTTACTAGTTTTTCCTCTTAGAATTTCTAATCAGTCTCTGCAAAGACACTTCATGACAATACAAATATCCTTTTCTTCAAAATTTTTCTCTAGATTTAACATACATTGATACTTTCCTAAACCAACTACAGCACTCCTCCACATTTCCCAGTGGGACCTTGCCACTCTACAGTAAGTAAAGCCATCCCCTCTCTTTCATTTATTTGTCTATTTACTTTTGGTTTGATATTATGAATATTTATTTTTAGAGATAACCCACAATTTATTACTGTCAGTCATTATTTTGGGGCACAAATTGTTCTATATTTGTAATTGAACAACAAAAAATAAAATAAAAAGACAAAAAATATATATATACACATATCTTAGATATCATGAGCCCACACAAATACCTGCAATTCCATTCATCCACCCACAAGATTCTTTGTTGCCTTTCCTAGTCCTTATTTAAATACTCCTTCTTCTGTAGTGAGAACTCTGACTCCCAACAATACCAACATATTTACTTACTTGCTTAATCCTACAACATCTTAAATAGCTTCAGAGCTGTTTTGTCCATACCATTAAAAAACAGTTCAGTGTCCTGGCTGGTGTGACCCAGTGGATTGAGCCCTGGACTGAAAATCAAAGGGTCGCCAGATGCACACACCTGGGTTGTGGCCTGGTCCCCAGTAGTGGCACACAAAAGGCAACCACACATTGTTCCTCTCTCTCCCCTTCTCCTTCCCATCCCCTCTGCCTAAAATAAATAAATAAAATCTTTTAAAAAAATGAAGTTCAGGATTTGTGTGCAGTTTTTCTCACCAATATGCCACTGAAGATTGAAATACATTCATAAACTACTTGCGTTAGATTTTTTCTTTCCTTTCAGTGTGTTTAAGATTTGTGTTTGTCTCAGATTTTTTCATTTTTATTTTTTCCAAAAACAAAAAATCTATCCAGTATAAAATTACTGTATTATAAATAATGCTTTACAATGTAAACAAATACACTGTTTTATTTAAAAACTATTGGTTTTCCTTTGTTTTAACATAATAAAATAAAGTAACCTATTATATTAAAATTTTACTTTTTGTTTTAGGAGTAAGAAGTGAGTTTCATTCCTGCTGTTGAATGTTTCAAGTGCAAGAATCAGGGTAATATGTAATTGACTAAATATTCAATTAAATAGTGTCTTCTGAGGCTCTTTCTCTCTGAATGAAAGTATTTCACAGAAAGTATACTGTTCAACCAGCACACATGAAGGTCTGACCCAGGAATGTCTGCTGACAGGCTGCCGATATCATTGGCCCCACACGTTCTCCAAATTCAGAAATTATTAATAATGGAAAGTTAATTAAACTGATGGAATATTATAAATGCAGCTGTTGTGATTTCTGGGTCTATCTGGGATATCATATAATGTGATATATTGTAAAAGGTTGTGTACTTGGCATTTGACAGTCTTGCATTGAATTTATTTTTATCTGTACATCTTTAGGAAATATCCATTCCCTAACTAGAATTTTTGTAAATAGAAGACTAATGATGTGTTTCTTTCTCAAGATGGCAGCATAGGTAAACACAGCTAGCCTCCTTGCTCAACCACATAAAAATTACAACTAAACTACAGAAGAGCCATTATTCAGAACCACCACACATAGAATTGAATGGAAGTCCTATAACTACAAAATTAAAGAAGAAACCACATAAAAACTAGAAGGAGGGGTAGAAACATGAAATAAGCTGGCCCCATACCCACATGTGGTAGATAAAAATTGGGAGAGATATCTCAAGAGTGAGGGGTCCCAGCCCCACACCAGGGCCTCCCAGCCAGTCTTCCAGTGCCAGGAAGAGAAGTCCCTGTAACTTCTGCCTGTAAAAACCTGTGGGGATTGAGGCTGTTGAAGACAAACTGCTCGAGTCCCAGGCAGTACCTCTTAAGGAGCCCAAGCACAGATTTTCCCGGTCTCAGGTCTAGCATGGCAGCAGCAGATTGAAAGACACTAGAGGCATATGGGGAAGACCTGAAGTGTCTGACATCAGGGCAGAGTTGGGGGGCAGCTTTCTGCCAGACAGAAGTGCTGGCAGAGACCTTTGTTCCTTTTGTGAGCCTTCCCCCACCACTGAGCAACAGAGCCAGTAGACAGGCAACATATCTGAGACTCCATCAATCTGGCTCACATTGTTTGTCCTACCCTGGTGATTCACTAAGGCTCTGCATCACCCAACTTTTGTGTGCAACCAAGCTGTTTCCAGTGGCTTTTCCATACAAATGGCTGGTCTTGGACCACGCTACTGATTGTTCTAAATGATCTCAGACAAGCAGCATCTGGCCTCACTATTCCCCATGCCTATTACTAAGTGGTCTCAGGGCTGGTACTAACAGCATCCAGCCTTGGTTCACAGCTTTGATTCACTTGTGCACCTCCAAGTCTAGCATAAGTAGCAGCCAACTGCAGGTTGCTTTGTAGCTTATGCCAGGTAGCCCTGGATAGAACATAGTGGCTGACCTTGGCCTGCACCTCTCAGGAGGCCCCAGAGCCTATGCACCCAGTGGACAACTACAGACCACATTAGAGTACCATCCTCTAACCACCTCCATAAGCAACACACTCAAGGGGCAGACAACAGGTACCAGACGCCTGCTGGAGTAAGTCTAGCCTTGTGTAGTGGGCCCTGACACAGCTGAATCTCCATGGTGGTTAGAAGGTGCTGGTTAATGGCAACAGCCAGCCCTTGCAGCTGATTGGCCTGGGCAAATCCCTCCCATTGTCCTACCAACAGCAAACAAGGCTCAACTACAAGAGGAGGATATACACAGTCCACATGGTGGGCACACCTACTCAGCTTTGGTGATAGGGAAAGATATGCTATTATAACTTATAGGACACTTATTACATTAAGCTACTCTTCCAAACCAGGAAGTCATAGCAGTTCTGCCTAATATACAGAAGCAAACAGAGGGAGGATGTCAAAATGAGACAAAGAAATGTGGCCCAAATGAAAGAACAGAACAAAACTCCAGAAAAAATAACTGAATAAAATGGAGACAAGCAATCTGCTAGATGCAGAGTTCAAAACACTGGTTATAAGGCTGTTCAGTAAACTTAATGAGAACTTAAATAGCATAAGAAAGGGCATAAAAACCACAGGAAAGAACCAGTCAGAACTGAAGGACACAACAACCAAAATGAAGAACAACTTACAGGGAATCAACAGAAGAGTGGATGAAGCCTAGAGTCAAATAAAGATTTAGAATATAAGAAAGCAAAAAAGCACTCAATCAGAACAAGAATAAAAAAGAATAAAAAATGAGGATAGTGTAGGAAACTTCTGAGAAAACTCAAGCATACCAACATTCACACCATGGGGCTGTTGGAAGGAAAAGAGAGAGAACAAGAAATTGAAAATCTGTTGGAAAAAATGGTGGCGGAAAACTTCCCTTAACTTGGTGAAAGAAATAGACATACAAGTCCAGGAAACACAGAAATTCCCAAACAAGATGGACACAAAGAAGTGCACACCAAGACACACAATATAATTTAAATGTCAAAGTTTAAAGACAAAGAGAGAATCTTAAAGTCATCAAGAGTAAAGCAGTTAGTTCCCTAGGAGGGAGCTCCCATAAAATTGTCAGCTGATTTTTCAGGCTAGAAGAGATTGACAAGAAATACTCAAAGTGATGAAAAGCAAGTACCTACAACCAAGATTACTCTACTCAGCAAAGCTATTATTTAGAATTATAGGATGGATAAAGAGTTCCCCAGACAAGAAAAGCTAAAGGAGTTCACCATTACTAAATCAATATAATGTGTCTTCTTTAAGAAGAAAAAGAAGATAAAAAATATGATGGAGGCATAGATAGACATACCATGCCTCCTTTCACAACCAAAATAAGGACAACAAAAATTTAGAAACAAAAGCAACCAGTACTGACAGAAAATTGAACTGTATGGATGTCCGACAACCAAGGAATTAAAATAGAAACATTCATCCAGATGGGTAGGAGGGGCCAAGTTGGGAGGGTGGATAGGGGTGGTGGCAGGAAAAAGCAGTAGCTGATGGACCCCAGGTGCTGGGGCAGCAGCTGGTAGACCCCAGGCATGGGGTGGCAGTGGGCAAACAGAGCGAGGCAGGGGATTGTGGATGGGTGCATCATGCAAGACAGCTGGCAGACCGCGTGGTCCCATATTCGTGCACGCATAAACCAGGCGAAACTGGGGAGTGAGACAAACCACGCAACTCAGGGCCCCAGCACCAGGAAATAAAGCCTCAAAACACCAATTGAAAACACCTGTGGGAGTTGAGGTGCCGGGAGAGACTCCCAGCTTCACAGGAGAGTTCTTTGGAGAGACCCACAGGGTGCTAGAATGTACACAAACTCACCCACCCAGGAATCAGCACCAGAAGGGCCCAGTTTGCTTGGGGGAAGTGGCAGAAGGGGGTGAAATCCAGCAGAGAGTGGAGCAAGTGTCATTGTTCCCTCTCGGACCTCTTCTCCACAAACAGCCTGACAGCACAGTGACATGGGTTGCCCCACCCTGGTGAGCACCTAAGACTCCGGCCCTCACTATGTAACAGGAGCATCAAGACAAAAAAAAAAAAAAAAAAAAAAAAAAAAAAAAAAAAAAAAAAAAAAAAAAAAAAAAAAAAAAATGGCCCACACGAAAGAACAGATCAAAGCTCCAGAACAAATACAGCTAAGCGATAAAGAGATAGTCAACCTACTAGATGCACCGTTCAAAGCACTGGTGGTCAGGATGCTCACAGAATTGGTTCATTTTGGTTGCAAATTAGATGAACAACTGAAGGCTACACTAAGTGAAATGAAGGAAAATGCACAGGGAACCAATAGTGATGGAAGGAAAACTGGGACTCAGATCAATGGAGTGGACCAGAAGGAAGAAAGAAACAACCAAACAGAAAACAAGGAAGAAACAAGAATTCAAAAAAATGAGGAGAGGCTTAGGAACCTCCAGGACATCTTTAAATGTCCCAACATGCTAATTAAGGGGAAGAGGAAGAGCAACAAGTGGAAAAGTTATTTGAACAAATAATAAAGGAGAACTTCCCCAATCTGGCAAAGGAAATAGTCTTCCAGGAAGTCCAGGAAGCTCAGAGAGACCCAAAGAAGTTGCACCCAAGGAGGAACACACCAAGGCACATCATAACTACATTAGCCAAGATTAAAATGAAGGAGAGAATCCTAGAAGCAGCAAGAGATAAGGAGACAGTCACCTACAAAGGAGTTCCCATCAGACTGTCAGCTGATTTCTCAAAAGAGACCTTGCAGGCAAGAAGGAGATGGAAAGAAGTATTCCAAGTCATGAAAATCAAGGACCTACATCCAAGATTGTTCTATCCAGCAAAGCTGTCATTTAGAATGGAAGGGCAGATAAAGTGCTTCTCAGATAAGGTCAAGTTAAAGGAGTTCATCATCACCAAGTCCTTATTATATGAAATGTTAAAGGGACTTATCTAAGAAAAAGAAGATAAAAATCATGTATAGTAAAATGACAGCAAACTCACAGGTATTAACAATCACACCTAAAACAAAAACAAAGTAATCAAACAACTGGAACTGGAACAGAAACACAGAAATGGAGATCACATGGAAGGTTGGCAACAGGAGAGTGGGAGGAGGAGAGAGTGGGGAAAAGGTACAGAGAATAAGTAGCATAGATGGTAGGTAGAAAATGGGCAGGGGGAGGGCAAAATTAGTATGGGAAATGTAGAAGCTAAAGAACTTACAAGTATGACACATAGCCATGACCTAAAGGCGGGGGGGATGTGGGTGGGAGAGGGTGTGCAGGGTGGAGGGAAGTTCAGGGGGAAATGGGACAACCATAATAGCATAATCAAAATGTATTTAAAAAATTAAAAAATATATGAACAATAAAAATGCAATAAATACATCTCTATCAATAATGGAATCTAAAAAACAAAATAAATGAATGAGTGGAACAGAAACAGAATCATAGATACAGAAATTGTTTTGGTAGTTGCCAGACTGGAAAGGGTCAGAAGGATCAGAAAAAAGGTGAAGAAATTAAGAAGTCAAACTGGTTGTTACAGAATAGTCATGGGGATATAAAGTACAGCATAGGGAATAGAGGACCCAAAGAGCATACGTGAATGACCTACTTCATGGACATTGGTGTGGGGATTGCCTGAGGGAGTGGGGTGTCTTGGTGCTGGGGGGAGAAGCAAATAGAAAAAAATTAGGACAACTATAACAGCCTAAACAATACAGTATAATTTAAATTTAAAAAGCAATAAGTAGTTAGCTCTGCTTTTTCCTGGAATTGTACATTATAGACAGACCTTACATTATCACGATAATATTTAGTATCTAGTAATCACACAATCAAGACTAAAGAGTTCTCACGTACTTTCCTCCTTGGTTCTTCCAAGTACCATGATGATTAATTATGGGGACATCAGGGCCATTGCAAGTTCTATGAAGAAAGATGTGGCCTATTCCCTAGATGCTGTCTAAGGTGAATACAGCATATCTCAAAATTGTGTTATTTTCTTTTCAGGCATTCACCTGATAAACCCTGAATGGGACACTCCTTCAGGTTGCTGATACTGGGGCAAACTGACTGGCAACACAGTCTCAACTCCTGCCCATCACCTACAAAGTAGAATCCTGAGGTGGGGAACTCACACATAAAGCAGAAGCACCCAGACACCATCCTGTGCAATTGAGCACCGCACATCCAGCACAGACCATTGCCTGCCAACTTGGAGATCAAATAGCAAATTCAGATGCAGGAGGCCTGCAGCCACCTTCAGAGGTGTTGCTTTCCTCATAAGGGACAGAGAAAGTTGGAGTCTCCATTTCTCCTACCCCAGTCCTCATCTTCAGGAACCTTCCTAAACTCTGCATTAAATTCTGTTTGCTGCTTGGCAGTGAAACATTTTGGTTTTTTTTAATTTTTCCCCACTCAGTGTTCAATTTTTGGTCTCCATAACCTTTTGTTGATGTTAACACATCTATACACTAAAGGCTGCCCACCAGGAATACTGAAGGCCTGAAGGCCTGAAGGATTTTGTTGGCCATGGGAATATGTTCATCTTCCACACAGGGCAAGCCCGAAATGCCAAAGTATTAATACGTAACAAAATGTACCCATGACCAGCAATGAACAAGGTATTAGTAATATATACCTTAAGTCCTGTCCCTTGGGTAATTTCAACAAGGGGATCCAGCTCCCATCACCCAGTGGTCATTGGCTCCCTCATGCACCCTCTGTTCATCTTTCCCTCTTCTGCGCCTCATGCCCTACTCTTTACTGGTGCTTTCTCAGACTTGGCCTCACTCACCTTCAAAGCCTTACCTCAGGATCTTATTGACAACAGTTGACAGAAACTTAAAAGTATATTCTAAGACTAATTAATAATCTTCTAGCATTGTGATATCTAATTCCAAATATAAGAAAGGAAAACCATTTGGGTTGTTCAGAAGAACACAATTTACTTTATGAGACTGATAATGTATATTCCATAATCTTCAGTTGGGAAGACTATCAGGAGAAATAAGTAGGTATTTTCTCTACAGCTACATGAATAAAACAATTTCATCAGTATTGGAGAAAAAGCTCTATCCCAAAGGTGAATCCCAATCTCCACTTCCAGAGGCAGGAAATTGCTGCAACTTATAACTAACGGTCCTGCAGCAGCATGCTTTCCTTTGAACACTGCTGTCTTTGGTGTGTTTGCAGACAGGAATTCAAACTTAGCCATCTTTATTCAGCTAGCATCTTGCTGAGTCTAGTGTGTTTAAGAAATATTTGTTTATCTCAAATTCAATTGGAATGCCTCCTCTAGAAAGTTTTCAGTTATGATTTTGCCACCCTACCCAGTGCAACTCTGAGATCCTTAGGTGAAATAACAGCTGAATTTTGTTCAATTAATTTTGAAGCCAGGTTAATAATTAATGAATGAATAGATTTCAGATCAGATTGAATTAAAATCAAATATAAGGGTTAATAATCCATTTGACCACAGCAGTGATTTGTGACACACTGTAAATAAAGATTGTATACAGTTTCAAAAACTAGATTCTGGAGGTTTTACCTCCAGATGGTTTTACCACCAGATCTTATTTTAGTTGAATTAGTCAGCTAGTAGAATTAAATCAGTGATTTCAATAAATGGAAATGCTCTAATGAGTTTTGTATAAGTACAATTAATGCACATGTGTAAATAATTATGACATATAGTATTGCTTTATTTATAAAACTGAAATGAACTTGTTATTAACTCATAATGTGGTATATACATATAAAATCACTAGTCTTAGTCTACTTTGGGGAAGATATCTTGTGATATGGCATCTGAATATATTGTAAGTATTAATGATAATGAGGTTTCTGGCTTATAGGGTATTTGTACTATGTGACACAACCATGTTCTATGAACCATAAATGTATTTTGCCCAGTTATATCTGTTTTGTTGTAACTACTCTACCAGAACACATACTTTTTTTATTTATACCCAAACTTTCACTACACTTATATATTTTAACTTCATTGCTTTCCCTGGCTTATTAATTTTATCAGGTAGAAGAATGCTTGGTTGTGTGGCTACAATTTGTTAATCTGTAACTATGGCTATAATCTGTAATATTTTATTTCACTTGCCATTACAAATGTCATTAATGTTAATAAATACCTTTAGAAATACACAAAAATTACAGATATTATGTTCCTATGAAAGCAAAAGAGCTATCTAGGTAGAAGTCTATTTTAGCCCTTTAAAAAGGCTCATCATCTCAAACACTGTCAATAGCATATTCAAAGAATATACACCTTTAAGGAAATAAGTACAAAGGAGAGGATATGATTCCTTGAAAAATATAAATCAGGATCAAATTAGAGTGAATTCATAGGAAATGCATCAACACTGTAAGACTACTAAATTGGAACGTATTTTCATTGGAATTCTGTTATGAATAGAATAGACTTTCTGATGGAAAAGTATCATAAATCAGTGGCAAACTCCAGTATGGATAAGAAATATTGATATTGAAATGAAAATATTGTATGTAAAAGGATAGCTCTTTGGTAGGAAGTAAGAAAGGGGTATTACACACTGTGGAGACATTTGGGGCTGTGCTGTTGAAAAAGACATTAAAAGACAAGTGTCCCTCCCTTTTCCTTGGCTTCCCCAACTCTGCATGCATAGGTATTGTGCGACTCTCATCATCATTAACGTTTGCTCTGGAGAAGGGCCCTGGCACTGGCCTGGGAGCTGTGGGGCAGCGGGGCGGGGAGGGCAGCACTGCAGCAGACATCTCTGTGTCCCTGTACTGGGAGCACGAGTTGTGTTCAGGCTTTCCGGACTGCTGAGAGCAGCGTTGCAATTATTTTTCCCAGGACTTTTAAAATTCATGCTTTCATAATGCTCCATGTGCACTCTAATTTTAGAATATCACAAAACAGATGTGCACCGTTATCTTATTAGCATGAGAAAAACCTCACTGGAATTAATTTTGAAAAGAAAATTACAATTCTGTATTTGCAAACCATAATGTACTAAAACTCACTGAAAACAGTGTCTTAATGTCTGTTTTTTTTTTCTTTTAAATTCAGTCTAACATACAAAATTACTTCATCCTATGCTGTTTTCTTTTCATCCCTTTGAGTTGTATTCAGTGGCACAAATGAGGAAGAGGTGGGAAGAGGAAAATGTACTACTATATACTGAGCCAAATCCTGTGATTTGTACAACAGTATAACACTAAGTAAGTGTATGTGGTTTCACCTTTGTATTGTGCTGTCTAAATGGGCCAGAAGCCTATGAACAACTGTGCTTGGTTCCCACTAGAAATACCTCATTATTCATTAAGCAAACAAACAAACAAACAAACAAAAACCCTACATTCTTGTTTTTGTTCCCTATTACTTTCATTTTCCTAATTGTCACTGTCAAGAATTTTTAATTTTATATTTTATTACTTATTTGAGAACATGCAAGTAAAGCACTTATTTTAATGACTGTATTCTTGAAATTTGGCTCTCCTTTAAGAGCAGGAAAAAGATTTATTTACATTATATGTTTGATTTCTTGACTTCTTTTAAAGTCATAGAATGGAATCAATAAGAATTAATAATGGAATTATTATTTCATCTTCTATTATCAAGATAATGTAATTAAAAGGCCAGTTTGGAAAGTTGAAGTGCCCAATAACCTTTTTGTGTGCTCTGATAGATTAATGAGAAAACCGCAACCCTAGACTGGCTTGAAACCCATTGATACCAAACCTAGATTTGATACGTGATCTAACTGATGTTTAACCTCACCAAGAAACATCATCTGAACCAGTCTAGAATTTTCTGCTCAGCATCAATGATGTAATCTGTCATTTGAGTCCTCCCCATCTACCTCTATTCCGCCCCCAAAGAAAAAAGAGGCAATCTGAAAAATAAAAACCCTTGCCACTTTTTTACTGCCAAAGACATCCTGTTCTAAAAATAATCCTTTATTATTGTACTTTTGTTAACAACTCTTTGTTCCACCCCACTTCCTATAAAATTTTTCATTTATACAACCCCTCAGCACTTCCTTCTTGTTAGATGGAACGCTTCCTGATTCATGTAAAGTCAATTACATCTTCAAATGTACTTCACTGAATCTTGTTCTTTAACAGATTCCATTTGGACTTCCTATTGGATAATTTAGCATTGGTGACTTAATAGAAAAAAGTAGTTTCTAGATTTTGACAGAATTTCCCATTCTCAGTACGTAAAGCCACATCAATCATTCCATTAGTAAAAGGGGGAATTATACTTTAGAACATGAAATTTGTTTTGAAGACACAGTAAAGAGAATTAAGTGTATTTAAGGATTCTTTCTTCCATGTGTTTTGTAAGTGTAATTTGTTGACATGCAGAGAGAAGAGATGCCACATTGCAGACTATTCTTGTTGGATGAAGCACTACTGAAGTATCACTTTCTAACAATTAAGAAATTAGTACTAACAATTATGTGTCATTTCTTCTCTAGAGCTCACAGCATGATTAGTTTATGCCTAATTAAGGGCCTAAATCAGCAAAGAATGCCTGGCTTCAGCCGGAGGGGGAATTCCTGTGGCTACTTTCTCAGCTTTCTCTACTTAAATTAGAATGTAACTCAATTTTATGTGATGATCTAAAGTCTCTTTCGCTATTTCACAATTCTCTCAGTTCAAACAAATCTTTGATTTCCATCTCCTATCTTTTTTTCTGTGTTGTCCTTTTTTAGCGTGTTAAAGTAGAAAAGAGAAAGACTACATAAAGTAGAGGAAATATTCCATTAGGTTTGTATAGTCTTTCTTTTCTTTTGCAACAGGCTATGACCCTCAATACAGTCATGAGCTGCATAATGATGTTTCATTTGGGGGAGCCCATGTATGATGGCGGTGTCTAGGTGTATAGTAGGCTATACCATCCAGCTTTGTGTAAGTACACTCTACTACGATGTTCACCGAAGGACAAAATTGCCTTTCTCTGAACATGTTTCTCAGAATTTATCCCTGTCATTAAGAGGTGCATGACTAATTTCAAAACTCTCAGAAAATCTTTTAAAAATAAAATCTGCAACTAAGAACCAGAAGCTACAGTCTTTCACCCAATAATAAAAAGAAACATATTTTTATATATTTAGTGTGTTTTATTGATTCTGTAACTAGGTAAAGGCTTTTTCATACACTCTATTTAAATACAGCAATATAAGGAAATTATTGGACATAAGATTACCAGAAATTTAAAGAAAAGTTAATAAGTTATATATACACACTACATAAGTGTGTATGTCTGAGTGCATATGGATACAAACATATGCACAACTGTTTTTATATATACATACACATTGTATTTATACATGTATATACAGCATTTGCACATCCACATATGGAATTCATAATGCTTTATATTCTTACATGCATCATATTATAATATTATCTCTATTTTACAGCCGAGGGAACTGGAAAGTGAAGCATAGAGTGTTTATTAACTTTCACGCTGTCCTACAGTGAAATGGCTGAGGCACAAAGGAAGAAAACAGGACATACTAATATAAAGTAAAGGTCAAAAGAGTGCAAATAAAATTCCTAATTTAACGTTGCCTTTATGATTAGTTACACCATTTCAAAACTAATTTAACCCTTAAGGAACTTCTTATTAAAAAATATAAAACAAATGGTTCTTACAGTTTATCAAAACTAAAAAAAAAGGTTTTTAATGCAATTTTATTTTTCTTTTGACATTCCTTTGCATGACAAATTTAGAAAATATGAACAAATGGAAGCTGTTTTCTCTAAAAGAGAGAAATAAAAAAAACCTCTTATGATATCAATATAGTAAAAGAAAGAAACCAAGAAACCTCAATCTGGTGGACATATAAACAGCAATGCCTATACATTAAAAACTACCTACATGAAATTTTCCATGTTTAACTAAAACTAGTTTTATCTTCCTCCAATTTTCAGAATAGAAATCAACAACTTCTAAGGAACAAAAACAAAAGAAAACTAAAACAGCAAACCAAAAACAAGCAAATTATATTTTCTTAATTAGAAGGCAAACTTGGAAGAGGAAAAGTGTCTTTTACATACCACATATTAATCCAGGAGTCTGCTTTTTACTTGAATTTATTTATTTGTTTTGCTGAAGTATGCCTGGGTTAAATGCACCCCCACCCCTGTGCATAACTAAGCAGGAAACACTTTGTTTTTTTTTTTTTTAATTTTGCTTAGTATTTCAAATATATTTGTTACTGAGGAAACATAGTTAGAAATAGTTTCAGTATTTTTAAATTGATGTGCTAAAGCAAAATATGTATCTGTACATGTATATGCACATGTATTTGTATGCAAGTATTTATACACACAGGCACACACACATAGCCAGGTTTTGTCATGGACAATGCTTTGACCTTGGGTCCCCTAATGAGCCAAATAGTTCACAGTACAAAACATACCCATACAAAATCACTAACAAATATTCAAATAGTTAGAATAACAAGTCAGAATGGATCTAAGAAAATCAAGAATTTGACCTGAAACAATTTGTATATGGTTATATTTTATTTTTACCTCTTGTACAGGGGTTTTACCTGGAGAACATAAAGTCTGGATTAGTTTTTATAGGCAACACCACCATACTTGCTGAAAATACAAGCAGCAACAGCTTATTGCAACATGTATTTTATCAGCTTCAAACTATTTCCTGCCAAGGAAGAAATAGGTTCTTTTTTCCAACTCCATATATGTAATATATCAACATAATAGAATATTTGTTCTATTATCTTTTTTTAATTTGACAATAATACTCATGGAAATGCTGATTTCCTGGTATTTATTTTAAAGAGTTATAGGGCAATTTCCATATATCATATATCATCTTATTTCATATTTATTTACAAGTTATACAGTTAGAAAATATTTCTACAGTGCTTTGCTGTTTTTATATCTTCAGAAAACATCCTATTTTGTAAACCAGCTCAACAAAGCTTATCTTTGTTCTCCACAAGAGCTGTAATTGTAAACTCCTTTGTTTTCCCTTCACAATACCTGTATTTCTATCAAGTTTTTAAAACATGGGTAGAGGTGGGGGAACAATGGCTTATTTATTTTACCCAAAGCCTTTCACCTATTATAAAGTCCCATAGAATTGACCCTGAGGATTAGGTTATAGCAAAATTCCAATGGACTTATTTTGTTTTTTAAATCAGGAGTTTTGCTATGCAAATGATTGCTAAAACTATTATATGTTCTTTAACTGAAATATGTACTTTGGGTCACAATGCTACGGAAAAAAAAGAAAGGCTAGAAGGAAAGAAGAAAAACACTTTTATTGAGAATATGGGATAAAAATGCACTGTAAGTAACTACCTCTGTTGACATTTTTAATGTAATTTTTGTGCTTTTCTCAACCTTATTCAGAAAGCAGTTGATAATGAGGCATTGGGCACATTAAGGCATCCAAATAGAAGGCCTTTCAATGACAAGTTTCTACTACATGGTAGTATTCAATATTCATTTGATTTAAGAGCATTTCTAGTGAGCGTAACTACTTTATAATGGCTGAATCAATGATTTATGTTGGACCAAAATGTTCATCAATTAATAATAAAGAATACTGTCTGTTCTTTCAGAAACAAAATGAACAAGTAAACATACACAGAAATGTAATCCATCAAAATCTGGTCCTTCTTGTCTCTTTCTGACAGTGGGAAACTTCTCAGATATTAAAGAGAAATATTAATTCTTAATGAGAATAATATGTTTGTGAAATATAAAAATAAGGGAAATAGTCTCTGGCCTGAGCTACTTATCTGAGTATGCTATTGAAAAAAAATGGTTGCCTCTTCAAATATTATGCTAAGTAACATTATAGTTGTCCAAATAAATGGATAATCACTTGTCTCAAACTGCTTGTTAATAATTTATAGAACAGCAAATGTTACAGTTTTCCATAGTCACAGCCAATTGTTAGAATTTAAGAAAAATATTTGGGTAGATTTTTTTAAATTTTATGAAGTATATATCTTTAGGGAAAAATGACTTGGAAACCCTAGATAAAATAGGAAATTCCATGAAATATACAATAATGTAATTTAATTATCTAACCATAAATAAACAACTTTTATAAAGTGAGTTGTGACTGCTTTAAGGGCCATGTACCAGGACCCAGAGCTAGGCCATATGTCTAATAAGATAGCATAAAAGTAACACAAGCGTTTCCTTGTCTGACTTGGTCCTCAGGGTGGAAGAAATTGAGTTGAATACAGGTAGAATGACCTTTACTTGTGTCATAAATTGAAATTCTGTGAGATAAGGAAGCCTTTTTTTTTTTTTTTTTTTTTTTTTGCACTTGTTGTTTTCCCTGTATCTAGCACAGTGTCTAGCACATGGTTTATAGACCAAAAATTCTCTATGGTCAATTATAAGGCCCTGAATTAAGAACAACTCCCAGGGCACAATAGAATGTGTGTGGTGAGAGTTCCAGCCTTGACATAAAGGAGATTTGACAGGACCATCTCACAGAGGGTCTCAGAGCCTCACTCAATATCTCTTTACTTTGGAGCATAGCAGTTAGCAATGTCAAACCGATAATACAATTTGATGTCTCCTGTTCAGACATAGCTGGATATGTGTGTAGGTAATGCAAATAAATGTAACCTTTTGAATCATAGGGTCAAACAAGAATTCCCAATAAATCTGTGTCTTTTTATAGAAAGTCCTGAGGTATTGCTAATGGTGTAAGTAGTTCCACCCAAGAGGAAATATCAAACTTTGTGTCTTCGGGCAATTCACTTATCTCAACCTCAGTTTCTCATCAGTAAAATGCATGAGTACAGAGCTTGTTGATAGTGTTGTGAGAATTAAATGCATTAATAAACTTAACACCACATTTGCATATGACTACCATAACTTAAGTGTTAGGTATCTATTAGCTAAAGTTTGAGACTTGAGACTAGAATTCTAGAGATTGCTCAATAGTGTGCAAATAGGTTTAAGATTCCAAGACTTAAAGCTCAATGACAATTGGTGAAGCGATGAGAATAAATGGGTTATGTAAGAAAAACAGCACAGTGAGAGAAGTACACAAGTCTAAACTCTGAGATATACACACCTTTATTAAGGGATAAGAAAGCTGTGTGGAGAAGTAAGTAGGTAGTAATGTACAGAATACTGGCAATGAAGTTGAATAAAATCTAAATTCAAATTTTAGCACTTATTTTCTAGCATAGACTTGGCCTGTTATTTACTATCTCTAATCCTCACTTTTCTAAGCTTGAAACTGGGAATAATATCAAAATGTTGGACTTAGTATGAAGATAAAAATACATTAAATATTTAATGCATATAACAAAAATATCAATTATTAATATGTGTTGGTTGTTATATTCAGTTAGTAGACAAAGAAAGGGCCAAAATACATTTAAAAAAGAAAAGGAGAAAGGGAGGGAGGGAGGAAGAAGGAAGAAAAAGAAAACAGGCGAGAGAAGAGAAGGAATGAAGAAAAGGCAGAAGGAAAGAAGGAAAAAACTCAATCAAAAGAAGAAAGAGAAAAAGGAAGAGGAAATAAAAGTAAAGAAAAAAGGTACATTGACGGAAATTTTTAATTGTGAGGTAAACATGGCAGAGTGTTTTGAAAATGTGGTCAATATTTCTGGGAGTGGCGGGAGTGAGGGTGGGGCAGAGGGCGCTAAAAAATGTTACTACACCAACTTTTGTTCCCTCTATTTTCACCCTTACTTGAAAAATGTGTTTTCAAAGAAAGTAAAAAGATTGCATGGAATATCAGAACCCAGACATAAAAATTAGTATTTTCTACATAACTTTCCATATTTATATGGCTTCATATGATACACATTTCATGTGTACTTTTTTCATTAGTAATATGATTGATATATTTTATGTCATTCTAAATAATTGCATAGGATGTGTCATGCTTTCTAAACTAAGCTCTTATTGTTAAATAATTAGGGTTTTTTTTTCCTTTTACTTTACCACTGAAAACAAAATTGCAATGAGAAGCCCAGTACATAAATTATGTCCACAGAATATACTTTTAGAAATGAAATATTTGTATCAAAGCATTTTAAAAGTAATTATAAAGCATGAGCAGTCATTAAAATTGAATGAATTTAAAGTGAAAAGTAAGGAAAATTAATACATCAAGTAAAATGTGTCATTATACAAAATATTATAAATTAGGGGGAAAAAAACTCCATGAACACAATGATGAAAGGGTGATTATCTCACTTTCTTCAATAAAATTTCAGGACAGCAAGGAAACACGCAGCATAAAGCTGTTGGTCAATTTCGTTTCTAATTGTTTTATCATATTCCTTCTGGGCATAAGTGGAGAAGGAAGAAAATGTAATTGGGTACAGATGGTGATGCTTATATCTCCCTTGCTTTATTTTACTGTGAAGTCTGGCTTGGGAGCCAAGTGATAGAACTTGAATTGTGAAGGGTAGAAGAAGAAATGTGACAGGTGGGCAAACAAGAGGAGAATTAAAAAAAAGAGGACAGGAAAGTCTACAGTGAGAGGCAATGGGAGTGGCCCGCACCTGCTCAGTAGTGGAAGAGGAGCATTATGGCTACTAAGAGCTCCATCGCTGCAGGTTATGACAGGAGTTTCTCAAAACGTTAGGTAAGTCCCTTCCCCTACACACTTTGTCCTGTCTTGATTAGAGAAAAGTATATTTATCTGTTTGAGAAGTCTTTTTAGAAAATTTGGAATTCCTTTGAGGTATGGGCACTCTAGTTTCCGGAGACAAACAGCTTCTTTGCTGACTACTAAAGATGTTCTTCAAAATAAATACAACTTTAGGTTCAATAAACTTTATCATTTTTTTCTAGATTTTATTCACAGATAGTTTAATTCTAAATGTTATATGAGGATAAAATTGGAGTGCAATAAGCATGTGATATTTATTAGATGTACAATAGGGAAAGTGCGATATAGTGGCTGCTCTAGCACTTTGGTCTCAGCATGATGATGATGACAAGAATGGACAGAGCCCCTGTCAACCCATCAGGACATATAGCAGGAATAAAAAAACAAACAAAAAATAATAAAAACCTTTGTCATTGAAAGCTACTGCACCAAAACCTAGGCTAGCCTGAATGATGCACAGCCCAAGAAAAAAACAAAGGGGAGAACCAGAATATTCACAAAAGATGAAATATAAGTGAAGTGTAGATGTACAGATAAAAGAGCTTTCCCTAATCAGTAATAAAAAAGTTAAATCAATAATGTGTGTATGTATTATGCATATACTTTAAAATAGGTTTCAACACAAGGCTAGTAAGGATGACTAGTTAATGACATAACTTTCTAATACATAATCTAGAGCCTTAAAGTAATAATCAGAATTACCTTCAGCTTTTGTACATAAGTTCTTCATAATGCTATTTATTACTGCGAGGAATAAAGCGCGTGTGCGCATGCGCACACACTCTTTGTTTCACTATTCTCAAGACTAGGACAATAAGAATTAAATATTTTTTTGTATGGTCATCTTATGATTATCATATAGACATTAAAGTACAGGTTTGAAGATGAGAAGGTAAATTATAAACATCTATATACTTTCCCATCATTTTTTTGAGCCTCTGCTGTATAGACCATGTATATTCTGTGGGGATGGTTTGTGACTTTGGGTGTTAGATATAAAGACAGAACTGGACAATGAGAGATGGGAGAAGCAACTTTGGAAGGGAACATCTACTGTAAATATACTCTGCAAAATGTTATGCCCTGTGCAATGGGACCCACTGCTGCAAAGCTATCCATCTTCAGTAACGTTATAAAAATTCTTAAGGAGAGTTTTCTGCATATTCCCTAAAAAGTTTATTGTAAACAGATGCTCCTTAGATTTGGGATTTGGAGTATGATTTTGAAAATATTTAATTTGCATCAGAATTTCAGGTACTCTGAAAAGTCAGCCAAATAACCAAGAGGTTAATGGAAGTAACTTAGGAAGAAAAATAACAGGAAGTGAAAATTTCTATATATTAACAGTAATATCTCTGGGTGGTGTGATTTTAGGGAATTATGTTTTTTCCTTATTCTCTATTATAACTTCCAAATATTCTATAAACTGTATTCTGTAGGCTGTATACACTAGTTTATAATCAGAAAATGAATGTAACATTTTTAAAGATTTTATTTATTTATTTTTAGAGAGAGGAGAAGGAAGGGAGAGAGAGAGGGAGAGAAACATCATGTGAGAGAGATACATCAATCAGTTGCCTCTCGCACACCCCCCAACTGGGGACCTGGCCAGCGATACAAGCATATGCCCTGACAAGGAATCGAACCAGTGACCTTGAGGTTTGCAGGCTGAGACTCAATCCACTGAGCCACACAAACCAGGGCTGAATGTAACTTTTTAAAGCAAATTTTTGGAGACAACTGTACTTGAACAACAATAAAAAAAAATCATCTCTATTGAGAAGTTCTTAGCATAGTCCAGAAGTTTTTATTATATATATTAACCATTATGTTAAACAACTACAAATAAAGACTCACATCATAAATTCTTCTTTGGATTTAATATTAGTGAAAGCTAGATTTGTTTAATAAATTAGTTCATTGTATTCTGGTAAAGAAATATCATCTTCTGCCCTTCCTTTAGATATATATACACATGTACATATATAATATGTATATATACACACATATATATTTATTTACAGCCAAAAAAACTGAGAGCTGTTTTATGTTTATTAGCAGCAAATCCTTTTTTCCTGGGTTTTCTGTTCATCTCTTACTTAAATCACATTTTAATATTATTTATTCTTATTTTCCTAGTTTTAGTGTGCATTTATCATATTGTAGGCTGCTTCCACTTATTTGGAAAGTGTCTTGCCATGCTTCTCTTCACAGAGCAGTAACTAAGAATACAGACCTGCACACCTCCATGTCTATACATGCATTGCTTTCTCTGCAGACAGTCTACTTTTCATGACGGCAGGACTGGTGAAATCCTTCTGACTCTGCATAGTTCAAATTGATTATCAGCTCTAGTGGGTCCAACAACAGTTTGTATATTACTTCCACAAAATTCGTTTCATTAAATTGCAATTACTACTACTATTTTTTTTTTTTTTTTTTTTACTATTTGACCAGGCTTTGAGTTTCTTGATGACTATAGTTACTGTATTCATTTTCTCAGCATCACTGCATACCACCACAGAGTAGATGCTCAATAAATGCTTAAATAATGTTGAAATAATGAACTCAATCAATAACTCAAACAATTACATTCAACATCTATTTCAGGAATGTATTTGCAACTTTTGGAATTACAGATAGTTATAAAAACTATGTTGCCTTTTTAAAATCTGGTTTTATTTATATTATTTGATAGCAATTTTCTGGTCCATTTATTATTTGTCCACTTTCCAAGGGTTTGATAAGATATACTCTGTGCTTACTCTTGAGCTAGAAACCAGGGTATCAAAGGAGAATAACACAGGCGTGATCAGAGCTCTCATGACATTTCACCAGAGCAGGACAGGCAGATATTAAATAATGTATTGCAAATTTTCTTTTTATTTTTTACTCATGACTATAAAAATGCCATCAGAAAATGTATGATGCAGAAGGAGTTCACAATGGAGTGCTGCATGGGCAGTGGGAGATCAGTGTATGCAGATAACAAAGGTGGGAAGGTGGAGCGGTAGGGGGCTTCTAGGGCTGTGGGAGCATCAGTGTGAGTCCCTGAATCTCTCAAAGTTTTGAAATAAAGTGGTGGCCAAATTATAAATAATAATTTTCATTCACCTGATTATGAAAACAAGTATACCTGATGCTTGAACTGTATGGAAAGATTAGTTTCACCGTAGAACTCCTCTCCACTGGACACCTGCAAGAGAAGAGATGCTTCTCCATCTTTATGCACTTAATACCTTGCACAGTGCTGGGCACATAACAGACACACAAAAATTTCTTGAAATAGTTAATCCATTATCAATGGGAAATTATTCCTTCTTTCTGGATAAAACTAGAAATTTTTAATTTTTTAAGGAAATGTTAACATGAAATTCTTTAATAAATCACTATGATGAGCAATTGGAAATGAACATTAAAAGGCAAGATCTAACTTAAAAAATGTGCAGACTAACTTCAAAGGATATCTGTACCCTCAAGTTCATAGTACATTATTTATAACATCTGAGACATGGAAACAATCTAAGTGTCCATTGATGGGAAATACATACATACATGCATACATATGTGTAATGATATAAATGTATACACACATCTATAATACATATATGCAATAATATACATCTTATTAATCCATATATAATGGATTATTATTCAGCCATTAAAAGTGAAGAAATCTTACCATTTTACAACATGGATGTATATTGTTAAGTGAAATAGGTCAGAGAAAGACAAATGCTACATGATCTCATTTATATATGGAATCTAATTTTTTTTTTTTTAAATCTCAGAAAAAGAAAAGACTTGTGATTACTAGAGGCAGAAGATGGGGAAATGGGAGATTATAGGAATATGGTCAAAAGGTACAAACTTCCAGTTATAAGATAAAGAAGTACAATGGATGGAATGTACAACATGATGACTATAGCTAGCACTGTTGTATGATGCATAGGAAAACTGTTAAGAGAGTGAATCCTAAGAGTATTTATGACAAGGAGAATGTTTTCCATTTCTTTTCCTTTCTTTTCTTTTCTTCCCTTCTCTTCCCTTCTCTTCTCTTCTCTTCTCTTCTCTTCTCTTCTCTTCTCTTTTTTACTGTCTATATGAGAAGATGGATGTTACCTGAAACTATTATGGAAATCATTTCACAATATATGTAAAATCAAACCATCATACTGCACACCTTAAACTTATACAGTGATGTATGTCAATTATTCTCAATACAACTGGAATAAATTCCAGAAACACAGTCATTTAAAAAACAAAAGGGCAAATACCTATTAATGACACATGAGAACAAAACTAAGTTTTAACATTACATGCATTTCTTTTCTAATATAGCTTCCCTGTACCCTTTTTTTATTGTATTTTTGGTAGTTAGAGTAACTTCTGAATACTTCCAAGTTCTGCCCTGGCTGGTGTAGCTCAGGGTACTGAGCGTTGACCTACAAATCAAAGGGTCATCGGTTTGATTTCCAGTCAGGGCACATGGCTGGACTGCAGGCCAGGTCCCCAGTAAGGGGTGCAGGAGAGGCAACCACACATTGATGTTTCTCTCCCTCTCTTCATCTCTTCCCCTCTCTAAAACTAAATATATAATATCTTAATAAAATAAATACTTCCAAGTTCTTTTTATAAACTCCTAGTAGATTATGATTTACATTAAATCAAGTTTGTGACCACTGAGCTAGGAACATCTATATTTTATTACATTACAGCCTGATTATTTTGGATGCTTTCTATTTTGTCTCTAGTTCTAGAAATTGTATCTACAAGTGACTAAAAACACTCCTTCTCTCACAGAATTGTCAACCCATAAAAATTTGCTGAATGATTTATTGGTCTTAGTTATATTTTATTTCTTCTGCCATCTTGATCTTATGTAACTAAATTGATATAATTCAAATTTTAAATTTATTTTGGCATAAAGGGTTTTTTCCCCCACTTGTTTCCATAAACCTATATAAGCCTATCAACAAGGCCAAATTTCAATACTTATTAATATGTACAAGATTAATCAAAATTAAAACATATTGCTAGCCATTTAGATCTAAGTGAATTTGCATTTATGCCTATTTTTAAATGCATTAATTATCCAGTAGATCATAATAACTTCTTCAAAGTCCCTTCAGTCTTTCAAAATGTATGCTTATATTAGAACTAATTTTGACAACAGATTATTTATCCATTAGTCTGAAAGAGCTTAACTGCAGCTGTTACTCTCAAGTTGTGGAGTCCCATATTTTGATACTTTTTAATAAGAAGGCTTTTGACCTAAAATATAGCAATAGCTTTTTTTGTTATTTAGTAAGGGAAATATTGGCAGAATTCTTCTATATATAGTGTGAAGGTTTGCAATATGTTAACTAACAGCACAATAAGCAATCTACTTTCTGTGTCAATGGAGGAAAAAACTCTCCAGAAAAACAAAAGACTGATCCAATGGAAAATAATCTCTTAGAAGGCAAATTTTTACTGTAACTCAGTAAAAGATCAGATTTAATTGCAAAAAAATGTAAACCTCAATACATACGCAATTCTCACTTAGAAATTTATGAATGAACAACTGCAAACAAATTTGGGAACTACTACCTTCATTCAAAGTTATTTGTTGTTATAGAAAATTGAGTTTGTACTAGCAGTCAAGCCATCTATTCTAAAACTTCTTTTGCAATTAACACTGATTAAACATTCTGCATCCCAATAAAGGAATTTGTTATCCAATGCTTTCTTCATGTACATGAGAATTTTTTAGAGAATTGGTCCTATCACCTCACAGCATTTATTATTAATAATATAGTGATAATAAAAGTAGCAACCACTTAGTAGTGGGGGAGAGCATAAACCAGACTGTGTACCAGATCTCAGCACAGCATTATTTGGAAATCATTCAGTCATTTATTAAATGTCTCCATTATTACTCAAATAATTCCTCATATTTGCTAACCTCCTATTTATCCTCCAAAATTCATTTGGGGTATTTTTTTCCAAGACACAAATACTCTTCTGTCTCTTCCCTATTCAAAATCCATCACCTTATAATATCATCAGGACAAATTACCAAAATGTTTACCTCTTGCTTTTTGCCTGCTTGCCTTTTGTTACTAAAATGTTCTCACTTCTCCCAGTCTTTGCCTATTAACATGTCAGCTCAAACATTCCTTCTGGTGTGTCCTGCAGCTGGCACCCTTGAGTTCAGTTTCTCACCTATATCACAAGGAACCTCTTCTTCATTATACTTCTCACATTTATCTTTGATTTTGCTTTTCCTCTCTACCTCCCTTACCAGATTCATGAGAGTAAGAATACAGTCCAGTTTGTTTAGGATTATATTCTGTTTCTTAGTAAAGTCTGTGGCATATAGTTATTGCTCATCAACCCATTTGAATGAGGATTGAACCAGAAATTGAAATCTCTTTTCTGAATGTCTACTTGACTTCTTAGTAGCAGTATGAACTTGGATTAGTGTGTGTGTTTTACCCTCAGGCCAGAGAAGGGGCATTTCTATAGACTCACAGATGCATGAATAATTTTACCTAAGTGGTACATTCCCCACATTCATTGGCCAGTCTAAAGGTCACAGATTTTCTTACCATAATTAGAATAAAGGGCCTTATTCAAACATAGTAGGCTCTAGTCAAATGAAGTCCATCAAAGCCAAATTTGGATCCATGGCAAGGCAAATATACCAGGAAGCCAAAGTCAACGAGTAACACAACCAAGAGAAAGCAGAATTGTTCTTGAAGAAACAAAGAAACAGGATAAGAGGAACAGAAATAAAAGAGCATGAAGCTGGGGGCGGGGAGAGAGAAAGAGAGAGGGAGGGAGATACAAATGGACAGAGTATGTGATTAGTTATCTCATGACTTTCCAATCTCCATAGTCCTTCTCAATTTCCAGCTCCATTTCCCCCTATATTTTCTTGTGTCCTTAGAAAAACTTGTGTTTTTATCTGAACTAGACTCAATTTCTCTTCATTTTAACCAACAAATCCTAAGACACTGAGTTTCTTAAACTATTGGACTCTCATTGTCTCATTGCTAAAAGGGATTAATAATAGGTCTGCTGCCTATCTCATAATGATACTCAGAATAAAATGAAATAATGCATGTAAAACCACATGCATTTATACAACTTTAATTGATTTTTTTATATAGCCATTCAATAAAAATCAACTATATGCTAAATATGGGCCAGATTTTGAGCTTGGTCAGAGTAAATCTCTAATACCTTTCAGAAATTCATCATCTAATAAAAAGCACTAAACACAATTAGTTACTATTGTAATTTGTAAATATTTTACTTTCCACTTTTTCTGCAGCAAACTATCTGAAACACTTTGTGTCATTTACTCTCTAGTCAGTCAAGGACCAAATATGAATTACTTCAGTAAAATCTATTTTTTCAATACTGTAAAATTTATTGTCATTGCTATTTAGAATTCTGTATGTAACTTAATGTAAATAAGTAGTTAATTACTCAAAAAGATCAAATAAATCACTAATGCAAAGAGCGGGTTATAATTTTTTTCAATATAAAGCACATATAGGACATATTATCTTTACACAGAAACAATATAGACTTAATCCTTTGGAAAAGATCATAGTCCTGTTCACTGTCTGAGTATTCTAACATAACACACAATTTGAGATTCAGTTCAGTGTTGCTAAAATTTTGCTACAAAGACCTTAGTATTCTGCAGGATTGTTAGAGAAATGATGTGAAAAATAGTTTTGAAGTAAACAAACAACTAGGCTTCATTCTCTTCCTTCTCACTCTTATTTCCTGATGTATGTATCCCCTGATATTGTATACAGAATACACAGAATGTCTTGTATACAATACAGAATATTGTATCCCCTGAATAAATTTTGGAAAATGTTAGTCTAAAAGTCATCTTGTATTTTTTTTCATTCATTGTTACTGCAATAGGGTGCCAGCAATAAGGAACGGTAAGTTAAACATTCTCCCAGTCTTTCAAGACCTGCTCTAGGCACTGGGACAGATATGTTGGCAAACAAAATGGTCACTGGTCTTGACTTGTTCCTCAAAAGGCAAAGAAATAAGTAGTAAATGACAAATATAAATATATAATGACAAAGTACGATAAGCACTATGAATGGAAACAATAGAGGGCATCATGTGAGAACTTTTCGAAAAGGAGGGGCTAAAGTCTGCGTAAGAACAAAGAGGAAAGTGCCATCATAGGCAGTAACACTTAAACTGAGACCTGAAAAATAAGGTTTAACCAGTGTCACAGATTACATTCTCTGGAAAGCAGACTTTGAGATGGAGATTAGCCTCCAGAAAGTCAACATCTGTACAAAGGAAGGGAAGTTGCGGAATTAACAGAGTGAGAAATTGGGCTGACATTGTCTCAGTGAAAGCCTTTGCTACCCCCACAAAGACATCTGAATCTGGAGTGGCCCTACGGAGTTTTCCACTACTGGGAGGGAAAGAGAAGATGAGTTAGATGGTTAGGGAAATTGCCTATTGGATTTAGTCACATGAAAGTCATTTAGATGTGCAGATGATAAATGAAATGTAGGACTGTTAAGTAGAGGGTTAAGACTCATTTGAGTTTAGAGAGGTTAGAGATTGTGAAATAATGTCAATAGGTATTATTTTTCTCTAGAAGTGTTAACTGTACTTATAGAAGATAGATGTTGAAAAGATACAGAGCTGGAATGTTTTGCCAAGTATAATAGAGAAAAATGAGGATAAAGGCATATTCTGCATATATTAATTATAATGATAAACCATGGAATTTAAGAGTAATGAGGAGAGAATTAAAAGCAAGAGTAGCCTGAAAAATAGAAAGGAAGTAATTGTGTTAATTGATTAAAAGACTCAACAATGAGGTCTAAGACTTTAGTAATCATGAACATGTGGTTGGAGGACCACATATTTGGAAGGGTGATATTCTCACTTGCTGAATATAATTCTGGTTCATGCCTGCAGTTCCAACATACGATTGGTGAAATCATTAATAACATGTCCTCCCATTTTCAAAATTTTCCCAGTTTGAGTAAGTTATATGACTACTCTGTGAATATTTAAATACATGAATTTTAAGGTAGAGTATATTCTGGTGTTGAGAATCCTCTGAATGAGACCACGGAGATGTGTTGATAATGTGATTTAGAGCAAAGAGTGATTGGCAATGAAATAGCAAAGAACACAAGCCGATATTACTTCTGTGATCACTGAGGCATCAGGAATGATGGGTAAAGGAAGTTGCTCAGACTTAAATGAATAAAGGAATTTTATAGCTGGACAAATTTGGTTTATATTTTTATTTTTAAGAGGGCAATAGAGATATATACTCTGGGGACTATCTTCCTAAACCCCAATCTTCAAAATAAATTTCTAGATGCTCTTTGTGGTAATCATTTATCTCTGTTATTTGGAAGGGTATATTATATCTTATATGATGGAATAATACAGAAAACATTTTTCAAACTTTTCCCATTATTAATTATCACCAGTAGTGATTGACTTCTTGAAATAGGATGAGCAAGTTTACTACTTATTATTCTTTTCCATTTAAATAATGGAATAATTTAGAATAACATAGAATAATGATGTAAAGATATGTTTAATATCAGGTAGCAAAGGAGAGAGAAACAACTTGCCCAAGCAAAATACATTTACTACTTACCAATTGTTATATATATGCTGTCCAACATTTCCCTGCCCCTTTCAATAAGGTGGAGCTTTGGTGATCTTTTCTGTGTGCAAACATAATGTGTCATTTATGAGTCAAGGCATTTAAGAGAAAAAAGATAAGGAGAAAACCTGTCCATTGAATTAAAAAAACAAACAAGAGAATGTGTGAGTTTTATTTTCACTCTCTTCTCTTGCTATGGCGACCTGAAAGCCACATGCTGAAGTCAGAGAGCCAAAGACAGAGGTGACAGGCTCCTGAGTTTCCACGTGGGAGCTATCCTGGGAGCCTCTGGACATAGAGAATTACACATGAGCGCCTGCATGCTAATTTATTGAGATTTCAGCATAATGTTGCCTATTGTGACTCATATGACAAGTTAACGACAGTTTTGCATTAAAAATGTAGCAAACAAGAAAAGTGAGTCATCATGATTCCCATAAGTAGTTATTTTAAATACAGGTGGTGGTTTTAGTTCCAGACTTTGACAATGAGGCAAACATTGCAATAAAGTGAATCACATGAATTGTTGGGCTTTGCAGTACATACAAATGATAGATTTACACTGCACCATAATTTAAGTGTGCAATAGCATTAAGTCTAAAAAGCCCCAAAGTATACAGCTTAATTAAAAAATACTTTATTGCTAAAAATGCTAATCATCTGAGCTGTGAGTTATGATCTTTGTGCAGGTGGAAGGTCTTGCCTTGATGTTGACAGTTGCTAACTCACCTGGGGAGTGGTCGCTAAAGGTTGGGGTAGCTGAGGAAATATCTTAAAATAAGACAAAAAGGAAATTGGCCTCGTTGATGATGGCTCACCCTTTCAGTTGAACACGTAGAGGTCATTGCAAGGTTATTAATTAGCCTAATTCCAAAACTCCTGTGTCTCAGGGAATAGGAAAGTCTGAGGAGAAGGACAGAGACAGGGAAGAAGGAAGAGACTGAGCAATGTCCAGTGAGTGGAGCAGTCAGGACACATACAATGTTTATTAAGTTTGCCGTCTCACACAGGCACGGTTCATGGGTCCCCAACACAATTACAACAGTAATATCAAAGATCAATGATCACAGATCACCAAGACAAATATAATTGTGGAAAGTTGGAAATATTGCCAGATTTACGAAAATGTGACAAAGGCATGAAGTGAGTACATGCTGTTGGAAAAATGATGTCAACAGACCTGTTCAGCACAAAGTTACCACAAATCTTCAATTTAGAAAAAAAAAAAAAAATGAAACGGTATATGTGAAGTGCAGTGGAGAAGTGATTACTATGGTATATTTTAGGACATTCACACCAAAGCTATAAAACATATGAAAGAAATGTTTTTAAGGATGTTGGGCTAACAGATGCCTATCCCTGTGTCCTTAAAGTCATTCATCTTTCAAAAGGGAAGTCCTTGAAACACCCTTCCTTCCAGACAAGGAGAATTGGTGAACCACACACTGAAGTAATCCAAGAGGCTTCTTTTAAATACTTATCAAACACACACTCTGACTTTTTTTTTTTTCCCAAATCATTCATTAAGCTACATCCTCCTGACCTTTACAAAATAACTCCACCTTTGTAAAAAGAGAAATGCCCTGGTTTCAGTCTGGAGAGATTATGGGAACAATGATTTATTGTTGCCCTGAACCTTGTGTTTCTTGGATAAATTGTGCAATCAGAGCTTCCTAGCACCTCCTTATATCTTCATGCTTATTTGAGAAGCCACTCCTTAGGTGGAAGAAACTAATCATAGATTCCTTACATTTCTAACATCCAGAAAATAATGGTCTTTTGGCTCCAAGTCTTACACATTACTTATTTGAAGAATGACTGTGAGTCATACCTATAAGAACAAAGGATGGTGGGAAGAGTGGAAGAGGAAAGGCAAAACAACTTTGATCCGTGGAGCCACGAGAGACCCTGTTGGGACTTGCCAAAATCGGGAATTAGATCTTTACGTCGCCTGTCCACTGAGCCCTCTGACTGCCCTTCTCAGAAATGTCATGGAGTGGTGCCAGGGCCAGGACAACTGTGGCAGAAACCAATGAATATCCCTTTAAAGAGGACAAGTGGCCAATAAGACAGCATCTGGAATTGCTTAGCCTGCAGTTAATCACATATTTTATCTGTGCTACAAGGTATCCTTTCTAATAAATCTAATAAATCTCTTGTTTCAGAGCAAGGAGTAGGGACTGTTACTTTTGTTTCTGCAAACTCTGCAGAGGTAAATAAACCCACATGCTTTGAAAGGGGATAAAAGGCCAGCTATCAGGATGGGAATTCTTAACCCCTCATTGGTGGGGCAAGAGTAAGGAAAGGAGGTCCATGTTTGGAAAGAGGTTCTCATGAGGACCTTTTATGGACTCAGCATGCAAAAGAATTCAGAAGGGCAATGTGAATTTGGTGAAGTCTGTACTCAGCGCACTCCTTGTGACCATCATGGCCCATGCTGTGTTTCCTTTGTTCACTTTGTTACAGATTTTTAGCTTTTGTTAGTTTTCCTCTGACTTCAGTGGCTTCAGGATTCCCTGGGTCTCCACCAACATAGAGAAAGGCAGTTTAATGACAAATCAATTAGCATTAAAATGCGGTTACTAAATGCCTCCAAATTTCATTATATATTTTCATTTTGTAAAGAATACTATGAGTGTGCAATGGCAAAGCTTAACACAGTAGTATGACCTTGCACTATCCTATATAAAATATAAATACTATTTAGTGGTTATCTGCATATAATAATAGGGAAGCAGGCATTTTCAGTATACCTCATATGATACTGGATAGCTGATCGCATTTTATTATAGGAAAATATAGCAGGGAAATACTTTTTATCTGTTGACTTTATAACTGAATTTGTGTGTTTTCCTTTAAGGAGATAGCAAATAAAGAAATAAAACTCACTGATAATGATGGAAGGAATATTTTTATACCTATAGCAGAGTACTACAGGATTAAAACAATTGAAACACATTTCTAAGGAGCCATAATTCCTTTATCTTGAGAAGATTCTTTTCACTGACCCTAGGGGTGTGTAGAAATCTATGGAATTCTAAGATATTGAATTGCAGCCTGGGAAAATGGCTTAATTGTTCGATACTGAAGTAGCTCTGCTCTCACACAAGGCCTGAAGCAGTTGCCATATTGTTGTCCATCTTTCTGCATACTTTAGCTTTACATAGTTTTACCAGAAGACAAAACTTATTAAATGTTTATCTTACTATGCTCAAGCTTCTTAATCCTTAATCTCATCTAGAGTCAAGTCTTTAATCCAGTTATGTAGTTACAAGGATTCTGGGGATAGAGCTCAAAGAATTTCAGGCTGGAAAAAAAAAATTATACCTAAAGGAAAAACCTGGTAAGAATTGAAACTCTGCAATAAACAAATAAAGAAGGCACCACCTGCAGACTACTAAGACAGGTAATGGGATTCAGTCTCTAGCATACTCAGAGGTGAGATAGACTTGGAAATAAAGACAGAGAGAGACTATGGTACCAGATTTACACTCCTTGGCTCCTCCAAGGTGCTAACTAGTTGTGTGACATTGCTCATTTAATGTAACCTTTTTGAGGTAAAATTTTTATTTCCTATAAACTAGGGCAAATAAGATTTAACTAAAAATGTTTCTGGAAAGTTTCAATGACACTTGGTTTCTGATTTAATGATAAGCAATGTCAGTGATAAATATAAGGCTTCCCCTGCCCAAAAGACTGCACAAAATGAAATGTGTGTCACAATATATCACAACAGATGAATTTTTTAGAAACCATCTTTGATTTAAAATCAAAATGCTTTGTGTCTTTTGTTAGGTGACAAACCTAAATCGAAGTTAACTGTACATACTTAGCATAGACATTTAGCTTAAATTATGTATGCTGGATTGTATTATTAAAAGGAAACATTTTTAAGAGTATAAAGCATTTAGTGGTATTCCATAAAACATTATAAAATGCATTTTTCATGCAAACCACTCATCTGCACATGAGGAGAAATGCATTTGCAAGAAAAAATGAAACGTGAAGTTTATTTTTTAATCAAACCCACAGTCTCCTATGAAATTTGGTTATGGGACCAATGGGAGAGATTCAACTTGCCTGTGTCATGCTGATTTTGCCTGATATTTGTAATAATCATAATCTTCCTTTATCACAGTCTTTAAGAAGTTTATTTTGTATAATCATTTCTATTTTTTTCAAGATATGTTCTTATTTAATCATTTCACACAGTTAGGTTCTTGTGAACAGATCTTATACCAGACTAGTCAAGGCAATTGTCTTTAATTTTTTTCTAGAAAAGAGGCAGGGAATGTATAAACTTTCTCAGATTGCCACTCTGAGCTTTCCTTTGACTTAAAAGAAAATTACATACATGAGATAGAATTTATTGTATCTTCACATTCATGGAGCAAGAGGAAATGGCACTTGAGATATTACTTGAGTATTTATGCTTTTATTAAAAGAGGCTACGTACCCTCTGCAGTAACATGTGCAGATGAAAAAAAATTTTATTTGAGAAAAAACATCACAGATAGTGCAAGAAGTCTCAGCTGCAACCACAGCACGTATTAACTTTATTGGTAATAGAATTCGAAAGTCAGCATGGTTTAGGGGTTTGGTGTCCCGGCTTTGGATTCAGACAAATCTGGGTTTGAATTCAGCTCTTCGATCACCACATTTGTGACTACAGACCATTTATTTAACTTTTTGAAGCCTCAAGTGTCTCATCTGAAAAAAAAATGTGCCTACATGTGATGCGGATCCCGTCTCCTGGGGTACGAGGCATTATGGTTGAGATGAGACAAATTCACACAGACTACTGAGTCCTATGGAAGAAAAGGGATGATGTGGCTTCTCTCTCAAGGGGAGAGCACCCCAATTCTTGCCTTGACAAGCTTTTATTTGGTTCAATTTGCACAGGAATACAGGGTGTATACGTAAAGCTCATCAATCATTGTCAGGCAGAAATGAATAAACAATAGATAACATTCATAGAACTCTGAGGGCTTATTCTGAGTTAAGGTCAGATAGTTAAAGGGCCATAAAACTTTGGGGATCAAACTCACTTCCTGCTTGGACCCTTTTCATTTAAATTGAGAGTATTAGCAAAGTAAGTTTCATATAATTTTATGCATTCTTTCTTAGGCCTGATTGCCCTAGGGAGCCTGCCCTTTCCAGCACAGGGTGGCACCCACCTCCAGCATTGTTTCAGGCTTAAAGGATTGTTTCAGGTTTAAGTCAGGCAGGGGAAGTAAGGCAGCCAAGAGATTAGGAGACTTCTTGCAGATAGAATGAGGACTCAGGCTATGTCAAAGCCAAGGGGCGAGGGCTATCACCCCCTTTTGCTATAGCCCCCAAGTCCTTCCCTGAGGGCCCCTTCAAGACCATGCCTGTCTTTGGCCATCCCTCTTTTGAGGAACCTTACCTGTCATTGACTAACCAGTCATCCGGGGCCAAGCAGGGTGAAGAGAAAGGGGGCAGAGGTGGTGCCGCTACAAAGAAGATGAGCTTTGTCTCCTAAGTGGCTTATGGTCCCAAGATCCTCTACTCAGCCTTAGCCATGGGGGATTATAGCTTCTGAAAACAGGCAGGGCAGTTCCCAACATACATGAATTGTGATAATTAGTGAGATGATGCATCAGGACTTAATAAACATTAGCTAATATTCACACTGTGTGTATGTGTGTGGTGGGAAAAGAAGCTGGGGTGGAGGGTTGGGGTAATGGTACCAAAATAGTCAATTCAGTTATTTGCTCTTTAGCTTTTTCTTAAAAAAAAAAAAAAAAAAAAACTACACCTAAAGAATCAACTTCTTAATAATATCTCATTTCCATGCATTGGAAAGAAAGCCATTAAATGAGATACAATCTGAGGAAGGCATTCAACTTTTCTTGCAGCTATTAATTTTGCCATTTTCAAAACAAGTACTGAGCAGTATTCTTCTCTTTTTAATAGATACGTTTCTGAACTTCACACTGATCCAGTTCATAGAGTTGGCAGAAGAAACCATTGATGTCTACCTTAGCTTTCTTACTGAATACACATGCAACATTGGTAACATTCTCAAACTGACATACCTAATGTTGAAGGTTTGGGGGCCCCCATAATAATATTCCTTTTCTTTACTTGAGCTCAAAGCAAATTTAAAAATAGAGCAAGAAATAAGGAAGAGAACAAAATTCTCCATTGCTGGTAAACCTGAGATAAGAGAATGTGACATACATGTAGCATCACTGAACCTCCTAATGCTGAATATTAGTTAGGCTCCTTTCCCCAGTCCTCCCTGGTCCCTGAGCACCCCCACCCCCTTCACTGTCTCCTCTGAGGGGGCCCAATGTCTGGTGTGGCAAGCCAGAGCTCCAAGGGCAGCTCACTCCCAAAGAAAAGGAAGAGAGGGGGGACCTGACCACTTTCTCTTTACCAGCTACATCTAATAGGTCTCTCTTCCTCCCTAGGGAAGGAATGATGAGGGGGTGAAGGAAAACGAAAGTGTCATACCAATATATGTTTCTAATGAGAATCTAATAAATTCTCTAAAAAGAATTTAATGAATCTCTCACTAGGATTTCCCAGTTTAACCTATCGATTAGGTTGTTGTCTTATTTAGCCTACTATCTCCCAGGGAGGGCCTATTTCATTGGGTGACCTAATGGAGTCCCATAGGCTATCTGACAGGCTTACTGGTACCTCCCTACATCCATGCTAACCACTACTTTTCTGGGTGTTCTCCTGAGGAACATATAATAGAAAATAAAGATTTTGCCCCCAAAGAGCTTCAAATTGTTTTAAACACTACATTTAAATCAGTTGCAAAACCACTCTGTACCTAAGGCAAAAGTACTTTATCTGTTCTATTTCCTATCCAAAATTATGCATTTTCACATTTTCCATTATATTTCTTCAGAGATTCTGAAATATGAAATGTAATGTCATAGGTATATTTCAATAATTGCATGAATAAACACATTCTAATAATATAATGTCAGAAACAGAAAGAAAACCCCACATTTAAATAAAACACTTCTCTTTCTCAATTTCTAATGTCAGAAACAGAAAGAAAGCCCACATTTAAATAAAACACTTATGTTTCTCACTTTCTAAGACTGATCAAGTTTAAAAGCTACTTGCAAAACCAAATTGAAAGACCAAAGGAAACTAAAATACAAAATCATTTTTTTTATCTTATAAGCTAAAAGTACAAGATATTATACCCACTCCTCCCTCACACACACTGTCTTATTGACCTGTTTCAACCATAGGGATTCTTGATGCTAGTCCACCTAAGGGTGGACTTGAAGTTTCTTTGGTCAACTGTACAACTGTATCCATGGTGATAAATGTACTTCCTTAAAGTTGTGAGAAATTGAATTAACTCAATGATAAATCTCTAAGGCCACGTGTTTTAGAGACTCTCATAAGTTAATGGAATTTTTAACATGCGCATAGAATTGTCCTCAAAGGGAGCCATTTCCCAGCCTCCACGGTGATTATCCAAGATGCAAGTATATTCTTAGAGGATAGTACGTATGTTCCCAAATATGTAGCAAAGACTCAGAAGTGTTTGGGTAAAGTAGGACAGGTATACATCTTCCTGGTTATAGCCTCATGAGAATGCCAGTCTTTGCTAATTTCCTGTGAATTTATTTATCCAGGAGCATTTTCAGAGCAAGATGTTAATTTTTGCACTATTTTTGTTCCACTGTCTGGGGAAAATTCCATCCAAGTATGTCCTCTCTCTGACAATGGCATTTGAGATATTGAAGATATTTTGCAAAGTTTATAAATTTGCAGTGATAACAGGTCCTCTCTAAGGTGCCTTTCTTTTTCCATCAATAGGGTAAGAAACCCTCAATTTCCATTTCCTCTTTGTACTGCCTACCTGTGCCTGGTACTAACAGCTTTATTCAAGAACCTCATTTGTGTTCTGTTTCAAACACAGACATCAGCATCTTTGTGGTTTAAAATTAATAAATTCTGTACCATCCATCAATGCATAAAAGCCTGAAGAGAAAGGGGCTCTTTCCATTACAGATCTTTTCCTCACATGTTATTGGGGCCCCTATACATGTTTGGGTCTGCAAAGGTTCCTGAAGAGCTTGAATTCATGTTAGTAGGCTAACATTCATAAAGTTCAGAATCAAGCCATAGAAAGCCATGATAAAGTTATCATCATTAAATTAGTCATTTTATTGTGACCAGTGTTGTTCAATACAAACTTCCTAAGTCCCACAATACTCTGCCCACCTACTACAGTTAAGTATATGTGTGGGGTCTGGGGGGGGGAGGAGGACAGGGAATAAGGACATTGTGTGTGTTTAACTAATGGATGTCCCTCTTCATTGAAAAAATTATCAGAACCATGAAAGAATCATTCCCTTACCCTTCTTGATAATGTATACATTTTTTTAAATAGACTTACAGAAATTACTTTAGTTATAAATTGTCAAGTTGGTGTATTCACATACTTAAATACTTCACTCAGAAGTAAAATTAGTTACTAAGTATTACTGTCATTAAAAAGTAATTTTTATTAAATGTCAGAATTACCAGAAAGTGAGTTTAAAAGCCAAATTAAGTTTTAAGTTTATTGAACTGAAGAATCACTTAAAAAAAATAACCCATTAGGAGTTTTATCAACTTAATTTTGTTTTACCTTGCCTATTTAAACTTAGTAATAATAGACTTTTCTTTTAATGCATACAATTCATGTTTAAATCCTGTACCTGTCTTATGTTGGACATGATCCTATCAGTGATAAATTAGTCATAATCCTAAGGGCTAGTCCTACTGTGGGAGCTTTTACAGATGGCTAAAATTAATAAAAAATAAAAAGCATATCATTTTAAATTATTATCTTTCAATTAACATTTACATTCAATGTTATTCTGTATTAGTTTCAGGTGTACAGCATAGTGTTTAGACAATCATATACTCTACAAAGTGTACGTCCAGATATTTCTAGTACCCACCTGGTACCACACATATTTATTACAAAATTTTAACTACATTCCCTATGCTGTACATGACAACCCCATTTATGTAAAGAAATCCATGTTCTGCCCTAACAATAATAAATTTTTTTACAGACAACATAGGGCATATGTTACCCTCATTTCTTGCAATTTCGGTGAATTGGGTAGGAGTTCAGTTGCTGTTTTTAGATCTTATCCAGCGCTGGACATGCTTATCTATCTTCTTTGAAGCTGAACACCAAGGGTCCTTGAGATCTAGGCTTGGCATCCATTAATGATTTAAGCACATCTAGTTTTTCTTCTTCAGCCAATGTGCCACTTTAAAAAAAAAAATCAAAACCACTTTATCCCACAACCAAAAAATGTCATGGAGGAGGAAGCTTACTACATGTGGAAGAGTGTGTCGTTGTGCTTATCATCACCATTATTAACACTCATTAGGGCTTTTCATCTTCAAAGTGCTCTGTGTGCACTGGAAACCCCTCCCACTCCCATCTTGTCCACCTTTGCTCTCTCCTCAGAGGACTGTGATGGATCTTCAACTTCACATGACCTTTGAATTTTTATAAAGTGTAGTCATTGATGATGACTACCCTTTTGAGGTCAGTCTTATCTCTTAGTGAGGAGGAACATGTGCCTTGAGGTTCAAAATTAATAAGAAGTGAAATGCCTTCCAAGTGGAATTCAAAAACTCCTTTGAAACACATCTTGCTTTGCTCACCTCTCTCCATCACCCCCTCCTTTTGTCTTTGAAGGAATGCAAACACCACCCTGCTCCCACACGTGGGGTTGTACACAAAGATGAGTGTGCGACTGTGCCTGGGCCCAAACTTTTCCCTGCCAGTGGAAGTTTTTAAGACGAGGACGAACTCAACCAAATGTTCAACAGGGTGTACAATAAGTTAATATAAGAAAATATAATTTGTGAAGATAAGGTGTTTAAATGAGGCATAAACTCAAACTGCAGAAGGACTGACTGTTGTTCTTCATCCATGTCTTCCTCTAAGGGATGATTCATAAAGGAAAATTAGTTACCAATGGCCCTGCAGGAAAGATTGGCCTGGAGCAGATATACTCTAATCAACTAACTAGCTAAACATGTAGCAGCCAAAAAACAGACATGGATATTTTAAAAATGCTGAGGAGGCACTCCTGAAATATAAGTGAATTTTGTTTTCATCACAATTTACAGATTCTCACTAAAGTGGAGATAATAACCTTGTCAGGAAAGTAAAGCCTCCTCCCAGGGGGCGATCGAGAGGACAATGAGAAAGGGAGGGTATGGCAGGGTTTATGTTGCTGGGATGCTTTCCCATAAATGGTAGCTGCAGAGGTAACCTGAAAGTGTTCTGCTTTAAAAGGTGGTGTGAGTGGTGCATTTAAAAAATTTGGAACCATAACTCTCATTGTAAGGGCCTAAAGAAAATTCCTGAGGTCCCATCTGAAGTTAGCAGTTTTGCATTTTCTTTGCCTTTTTCCCTTAATTCTGAGAAGATCATTTTGTAGCAATGAAAGAATGAGGTTCTCCTTTTTGAAAAAAGAGGAATGGGCCTGTTTTGTTTTGTTTCTTTCATGTTTAACTGTTTTAATCTGGGTGAGGTTGGTAAAGGATGTAAAGTGTTTGCCCTGAGCAAAAAAAGGAGAAAAAAAGCACTCACATTGTTTGTAAAACTCTTCAGCAATGAATTAATGTTTAGCAAATAATAGTTAACTTTTGATAAAGTATTACAGTGTTTCAAAGAACACTCACAATTACAGATTTTGTGTCCTTTGTTTTATTTCCAATGTCCTTCAAAAAAATTTCTCATCCAAGAAAAAGTATTCAACCTTTGTTAGAGTCACTTTGATAAAAACCTATTGCAAGTTAATCAGTTCCACATTTCTAATTGTTTTCTCAAAGAAGCTAAGGATTATTAATTTGGTGAAAGTTGTAAATGTTTGGCACTGGGGTTTCTGGGGAATACTTTGGTAAGACTGGCTGGAACCACGTGTTATAAACTATGCTCTACACACCACACTGACACACTCACAGGGTCCAATGTTTTTAAGCCTGATTGCTCTGCGGGGATCAAAGGCATGTTACTTACTCATCTTACTCTAAGTTTTGAGATCAGGAAGAAAAGTAGCTTGATTCTCAAAAAAGAAGCTGTGATGAGGCAAAATAGAGTGTAATAACCCATTTTTGAGCCAGGAAAAAAGGGGAACATACGTTCCTAGTCAGTTTCATACAATGGATGATATAGAAAATATGTGATCAGTAGGTGAAAAAATGATTGTAACACATAATTAACTTGGCAATTATGATCAGTGGGTTTATAAGGACACATTGGAAAGTATTTTAAAAAACATTTTTCAAATCACAAGGATTAGCTGAGTTTTAGATTAACCTTCTGAAACATAATCATTAAATGGGAAAAAAGGGAGGGCTTTCATTTGGATTAGAGTTTTGCTCAGTTCTAGACTTCTAAAATCACTCATTTACTTGTGTGCTTGTATGTTAAAAAGAGTCAAAAGCACCTCATTAAAAATAATATGTAAACAATTCTTAAGATATTGGAAGAAGTGGAATGATTTGTTTCCTAAAACTTAGCAAACGAAAACCATATTTAATAGCTAACCTGAGAGCTTTCACCATCTCCCAGAACTTTCCACTGAATTCTTCAAATAACTACTCCTTCTCTTTCATACATGTCCTATTGGAGTCATGATTTTCAACCCTAAAATGAGAAATTCACATGGGATATTCAGTTAGGTCCAAAAAATCTACATTAAAATAATAGCAGACATTTATCAAACAGTTGATAAATTGTGACACTGACTTAAGAACTTCACATTCCTAATTTCCCTCTAAAATAGAACAGGTTAAAGTAGGAGAATTATAATTATTCTCGCAGTAAAGGTGAGGAAACCAAGTCACAGAAGGTTTGAATGACTTGCTCAACACTCACCAAGGTGGCAGACTTCAGCGTCCTGGCTCTATAACCCATGACTATAATCCCCTGTTTTATAGAATCAGAGATATTATTCCTTTTATTTGTGCTGGTTATGACTCATATGTGGATCCAATTTCACCTAGTGTTTCCCTTCTCTTTGGCCTTCTTCCCTGACTCTACCTTTACTAATATTGTTATGGAAAAACAACTCGCATGCAGTTGGATGGTGGAGCACAACTCTACTTACCTGCACGGGCCCAGAGGAATGCAAACCCCAAATTCTGAGCCCCAAGTAGCAGTGCCCTAATCCTTATATAGCAATCTAATCTTTGTCTAGGTGACACAAGTGAGGTAGGGGCCAATATTGACCTTTCCTAATCTATAGCGGTAAGCCGGATACAGAAGCCAAGGCAGAAGTTAATAACTGACTAACTATTCCAAAACTGGTTAAAATAACTCTTCTTTCTCAGTTCCTCCCAGGCTGAGATCATCATTACATTCCCCCCTTTGATGCTTAGACAACACTTGTGTTTGTCCTAGCATCAGGACTTCTATTCTCACTCTGGGAATCTTCCCAAGTTTGGGGTACTGTACTGTAATGATGCCTCTGGAGGGATAGGATTTTCCCGGTGGCCTTGCGGGTTACAGTAGCCTCAATCTGCTGGGTTATGGTGCGGAGTAAGCAAGGTCCTAGGGATACGACAAGGAAAAGGATGAGTAGGGGCCTTAGGGCTGGGGCTAAAACTGAATACATGATAGATTGCCACCAAGGGGTGGATGCCCAAGGTTGGTCCTGGTTCTTAATCTTGTTCTGGATACCCTGGAGTTTGTGTCTATTTTCTTCTACCCAAGCTGTGGGGGGTCTGTACTCTGGTGAAACCACGTGGAATCTCCTCCCTCTGGCAAAGTTTATAATCATACAAAGGACAATGGATGAAGGTCTCATCTTCTTGTAACTACTTCCAGCTGGACATGGACATCATCCTACCTACCCTTGGGTCAGGGGTGCCCTGAAAGGGAGGGGTGCAGCACAGAGGGAGTCCTTCTTGTAAGGGGAAGGATTTTACAGAATCCTGGTCAGTTGGCAGTCACCAGGAAGTCACAGGCTTGGTGTCCAAAGGCTGGCATTACTGGACAGTTGGCATTCTGGTCAGGTCATATTCTGGAGGAGATAGATTTGAAAAGAGAGTTGGAAACACAATTAAATCATAACCACTAAATGACCAAGGCAGTGTCTTAGGTAAAGAAATGGCTTATCTGGAGGAAGGTATACAAGGCATGTTGCACCTATCCAAAACTCTGGTGGCCCAGTATATTTCACTTGGGCTGAGGGGACTATATTAGGATTTTCCTCCTTTCAGATATCTGGCCCCTTTTTGTCCAAGCCATCAAGACAGAAAAGGGCAAATTAGTTCTAAAGTGAAGCCCCACAGACTGCCCCAACCCTTCACCAACCCAACCACTTAGTTCAGCCAAACCGTTGAGCCTCATGGGGCAACGATGAAGATGGGCTTCTCAAGTGAGGATTATATTGCAACCAATCATCCAGGTAATGAGGTCATAGTCATATGCCCTATGAAAACAGAAGAACACACAGGTTAATTCATACAACAATCCCCAAAACAGTCTCTGTGGCTGTGAGATGGTCTTTTGGGAAGGCACTCAGTTGCAAGGTCCTTCCTGCCTGTAATTGTACATCCTTGGTGACATTACAAACCCAGTTTCAACTTTCAAATGAAAGCAAACTTTCAAGACAGTTAGCTGTGCTGTTCTGATGCCTGATACTGAACTTTGTGATTTTCCTTAAATCAAAATTTTTCTCCTTAATATCACCCTCATTGTTATTACAGGGACTACTTTGGGTCCTGCTTTTAATTTTGACTGTTCGTTTGCATAAGCACACCAAGAGCAGCCTAGATCACTTATGATCTTTAAGTCTACTTTGCTGGAACTCACACAGGGAACCCTTAGATTGACTTCTCAGTCTGCCCCTCAGGGCACAGAAGCAGAGCCACACATCTGCCATCTGGCTTCGCCTGTACCAGTCGTTGCACTCAAATCCTTGAGCCTTCCATTGTGCCTACAGGCTCCTTTTTAGCCATCTTTCAGGAGAGCAACCTTCGTTCCTTCCCTGGAAAGACTGGCACAAACCGCACAACAATCCAAAGTACCAGGCTTTTTCTTGTGGTCTCTCGCTAGCTTTGCAAGTCAATCCCAGTTCCTCAGGGCTTTCTGGTGACAACCAGAACCCATACATGCCTCCTTCAGGTGTGACATTCCAGTCAAAGTCTTGGTTAACAAAACCACTATTAATGACCAGTCTTATTGGTTTTATGCAAAGGAACCTTATGTCATCAATCACTCCATCAGAATGCCAAATTCTGGAGGGATCAGGTAGGGAGAAAAATACAAAGTGTGAAGGAAAATCCTTTTCCTTCTAATATCACCAAAATTGCATCTCTATGCCTTATACATTCCATTACTAACTAACACCACATAATTCCTTCCCAAAACTTTCACTTTTCCATTTATCTTTACAGTTTCCCACAGACCTTCTGCAACATTCACAAACCTTCTAATTTTCCTTTTCCTTGTTCACTTTCCTACAGATTATGAAGTTTCAACCTTCTCTGGAATTCTCAATTTCCTTTTCAGAGCAGATATAGAGCAAAATCTGAAACAATACACACGTAGAGGCATTCTCTTGCACCAATGCATCCATTGGTGCCTCGCAGAGACATGCTCTTTCAGGCCCAGGCACTTGGCAGAGACATGCTCTTTCACCTCAGGCTGAAACACATTGACCCCAAATGACCCTTCCTGGGTCCCAAGTGGCAAGGGTATTCTCCCCAACCGATTATAGGAGACCTTAAATTAGGTCTTACAGATACAGGATTCTGATCAGAAACAATACCCTACTGAAACCACATTCCCATAATGCCAGAAAAAGAGCAGTCGAGGTTTCCTTTCTTCCAGTTTTAAAACTTTCACATCCTTTATACATATTCCCACACATCCAGATTTAACCATTATTCACTTTTAATCTTAGTTTCTTTCCCACACTGGGAAGGACTATACTTAAAACTTAGCATGTGGTAGCAAAAAAATCCCTAGCACCACTGGTACCTTCCTCTAAAAGTCCCTAAATTTGCAGGCACATCTTGCAGTTTTCCTAAAGCTTAGACCTTGCAAACACCTTATAAGTCAGATGGTCACCCTTGGACCTCCGTTAAAGACCTTCAGAACCAGAGCCATCTGTGTCCTTGTCCAGCTAGGAGGCTGGTTACAGCATGTGGCACGTGAAGGCTAATCTCCTGTCCCAAGTTTAGCTTATGTACCTCCTGCAGGAGGATAACAGCTGTTGCTATGGCCCGTAGGCAAGGTGGCCATCCTTCGGCTCCGTTGTCCAGCTGCTTTGAAAGATAGGCCACTGGGCATTGCCATGGTCCGACCTCCTGAGTCAGGACCCCTAGGGCTACCTTATCTCGTTCATGGGAAAACAGGGAGAACGTCTTGTCAGGGTTGAGCAGGCCGAGGGCTGGAGCTCTGACCAGGAGTTCTTTTAAGTCTTTCGAAGGCACTCTGCTGTTCTGGTCCCCAGTTGAATGGGGCAATCTCGGCCCCCCTTAGGGCCTGGTACAGTGGTTTAGCTATTTCTTCGTACCCTGGAATCCATATTCAGCAGAATCTAGCTGTCCCTAAAAATTCCCGAAGCTGTTTTCTGCTCGTGGGTCTGGTTTGCTGACTGATTACAGCCCTTCTTTCAGTTCCTAATGTCCTTTGACCCTGGCTTATTCAGAAACCTAGGAACCAAACCTCCTTTTGGCAAATCTGGGCCTTTTTCTTTGACACACGGTAGCCCCCTGAAGCTAATAACTGGAGCAAGGCCTGTATTCCTTCTCGGCATCATGGTAGCAAATCATCTATATATTGGAGCAAGACGAGGTTGGGATGCCGTTCTGAGAAAGATTTCAGGTCTCGGGCCAACGCTTCACTGAAAATAGTGGGAGAGTTCTTGAACCCCTGTGGCAACCTAGTCCAAGTAAGCTGAGTCTTAGTTCCCGTGTGGGGGCTTTCCCACTCGAAAGCAAATATAGTCTGACTGCTGTGTGCCAGGGGTATGCAAAAGAAAGCGTCCTTCAAGTCTAGACACATGAAATGCGAAGCAGTTGGGGGTAGCTGGCTCAGCAACGTATAGGGGTTGGGTACGGTCGGGTGCAGGGTCAGAGTGACCTTATTGACTGCTCGGAGATCCTGCAGGGGGCGATATCCAGACCTGTCTGGCTTCTTACAAGGGAGGAGCAGTGTGTTCCACTGCGACTGGCAGGGGACCAGTATCCCTTTGGCCAGGTACTCTTCTATTACTCTACCTATCCCTATCCTGGCTTCCTTGGGCATGTGGTACTGCCTGAGACAGCGAGGCTGCGCCCCGGTTTCAAATCTATGATTACTGGAGTGCGGCCAGTGGCAAGTCCTGGTGGATTTCCTTCTGCCCATACATCTGGAAATTCATCTATTAAAGGGTCCTGCTGGCTCGGCCCCGACCTTCTTCGTATATCCAGTATTCTTCTTCCCGGGGCATTACCAGGGCCAGTAGGCTGGAATTGCCTATCTCAAGTGTGGCCTGCCCCAAGGGGTAAAATGCCACCCGAGCCGAAAGTTTGCTCAGCAAGTCTCTTCCTAGGAGGGGAACGGGGCGTTTGGGCAGGTAGAGAAAATCATGCCGGACCTGGTGTTCTCCGAGCTCAAGTGTTCGAGCTTGGCAGAATCTTTTTGACCCACTGGGTTGCCCTGTGGCCCCTATGATGGAAACTTCCCGGCCTGATGGGGGTGCCACAGGGGCTGTGACTACAGAGTGTTCGGCTCCAGTATCTACCATGAAAGTCAGTGATTGTCCCCCTACTTTTGCTCTGACCTTAGGCTTGTGGGGGCCCAATTTTATCGAGCCTGGTCTTCCTCATTCTGTGTCTAGCCCGGCCAGGCTGAGGATTCCTGGCTCTGGAGGGGCCGCTGAGTGCTCCTTTTGCTTTCGGTTCAGGCATTCCTGTTTCCAGTGCTCCCTCTCCTTGCAATAGGCACACTGGTCTTTCTCTACCTTGAAGTGTCCCTTTTGGCTTGTCTGTGGGCCCTTATCTGGGGCCGTTAGGGCAGCGGCTAACAATTTGGCTTTCTTCTCTTTTTCTAGGGCAGCTATCTCCGCTGCTTCCTCTCTGTTGTTGTATACTTTATTTGCTACTTCTACTAATTGACTGTTATTCATACCAGCAAAACCCTCTAATTTCTGCAACTTTCTGCGAATATCTGGAGCTGACTGGGTCATGAAAGCCATATTAATCATTCGCTGGCTGTCGGGGCTCTCCGGGTCAAAAGGGGTATAAACCCTATAGGCCTCCGGCAGCCGCTCCAAGAAGTCGCCAGGGCACTCTTCCGCCCTTTGCATGATGGTAGAAACCTTCGCCATGCTGGTGGGTTTCCTAGCCCCAGCTCTTACTCCCTGCAAAATGGCCTCTCGGTAACGATCAAGGGCTGTTTTTCCCTGGTCCGTGTTATGATCCCAGTCTGGCTGCGCTTCAGGTGTGGCTGCCTGAGTGTACTGGGAAGGATCGAGGGTGCCCGCTGGTGCATGGGTCTCTAGGTACCGATGGGCCTCCTGTAAGATCTTATGCCTCTCCTCCGTGTTAAAAAGCATTAATAGGAGCTGCCTGCAATCATACCAGGTGGGCCTGTGGGTCCGCATTATGGATTCCATCAAATCTATCAAGGCCTGAGGCTTTTCTGAGTAAGAGGGCATATGATGTTTCCAATTCAGGAGATAAGTCGTAATGAATGGCTGCTAGTAAAAAACAGCAGGCCCTGGCCGATATGTCCCGTCATCTCCCATCTGTGGGGGTCCATGATGTTCCCTTTTAGAGGCATTTGAAGGGCTTGGTGGCCTCTAAGTCGGGCTGCTATAGGGGGAATCCTAGCTCCCGAGGCACTCCGGGGCTCCCCTTCGGGTTCAGGGGAGACCGACGGAGGCGGCATGTCAGGGGGTGGCCCCAGTGGAGCTGCTGGTGGTCCTTGGTAAGGAGGAGGATATATTGGCTGATCATCTCCCGGGTGGCCCTGATAGATCGGGTGCTTCAAGCCTTTAGCAACCAGGACCTGGGTCTGGGGCTTATTTTGTTGCCCACAGCACGATCCCACCTTAACTTTGTCCTGAAATGCCTGATCGCTTTGGAGCTGTCTTTGCACACTGCTGGAGCCACTTCGGCATATCCTGAGCTAATTCCTGCCATCTGTCTATATAAATATATTGGTCTGGGTGTCCCGGCTTCCCGGTAACTATCAGGTGAACTGCCCTAATAATACCTAAATTTAAAGTCCCCTCAGGGGGCCAGCCTACCCCAAAGGTGGGCCACTCCGAGGAGCAGAAAGCCTCTAGTTGGCCGGGGTCCATGGATGAGTCCTGTCCCCGGAAACGATCAAAATTTTGGAGCATACAATCTAAGACAGTTGGCGGTCCCCCTCCCATTCTTTCCTCCCTTTCGACGCAGACAAACAAAGGATTCAGGGACTTTTGTTCACCCGCCTGGCCTGTCCTCTTGCAAGGGACTTACCTAAGCCTTAACTAAGGCTGCCCAAGTAGCGATCCGGGTTATCCACCCAGCTGTTATGCCATGTGATCGACCCAGGAACCACAGGTTGGGGCCCAATCAGACTCCGTAAAACGAGGTTTGTGGAGTCACACACACACTCACTCTCACAATCACTCTCACCATCACTCTCCACTGCACAGAGTTTAAAACTTCCCTCCCGAGCCTGATGGTCTGAGCCCTACTCTCCTCTTGGCCCAGACTCCTGAGTATCTGTTTGAGGGGTGATCAGCCCCTCCCTGTTCTCGGTCCGTCCAGGGGCACTTACTGATCTGGCACCTCCAACCGTTCGTGCTCCACCTTCCCCTTCTCTCCTGGGTCTTAGAGTGGCTGGGGACACGGCCCGGGAGCCTCCATCCCGGGAAGCCCGAAATGACCGGGGCACGTGCTTCTTCCCAGAAGTGGGGCTTCAGCGCCGGAACCCCATCGCCTTCACCAGCAGCAAAATGAAATGCCCGCTTTGTGTGAGTTTCATTTCCCGGTCAGGGAACCAAATGTTAAGGAAAAATGACTCACACACAGTGGGATGGCAGAGCACAACTCTTTACTTACCTGCATGGGCCCAGAGGAGTGCAAACCCCAAATTCTGAGCTCCAAGTAACGGTGCCCTAATCCTTATATAGCAATCTAATCTTCGTCTACGTGGCACAAGTGAGGTAGGGGCCAATATTGACCTTTCCTAATCTATAGCGGTAAGCTGGATACAGAAGCCAAGGCAGAAGTTAATAATTGACTATTCCAAAACTGGTTAAAATAACTCTTCTTTCTCAGTTCCTCCCAGGCTGAGATCACCATTACAATATAAAGCATCATTTAATATCTTGGTACCCTCATGGAATACAAAACGCTTCCTTTAAATCATACACTGTGAAGATCATACTGATAATCACTGTAAACAGGACTCCATTCAAGAGTCTCTGATACCTAGATAATAGATTTTTAAATAAAAGAAGCCCCCTTCTACAAGTAAGAGATTATTTTTATCTTTTTATTCAAAGCATACAACTTTCATGATTCCTTCCTTCCTTCCTTCCTTCCTTCCTTCCTTCCTTCCTTCCTTCCCTCTTTCATGCCTTCTTGTTTTCCTTCTCTTCTCTATTCACTGAATTTATTTGCTAGCTCCACATTACCAACAACAGTCATTGTCTACTTTCTAACAATGTAGAACTGGACTGAGCTGACCTTTAGACAAGTTAATTGCAATAATTACTTAGGAAGAAATTGATATTAACAGAATTTCACTGAAAAAATTAAAAAGCTAACATACTAAAGCAGATGTTTGTCTACTATATACATCTACATATAAACATATTGGCAATCATAGCCTAATTTAAAAGTAAAGCAGGTTCCAACCGACTATTACCATACCTTTAATAGGGTTTTAAGTTCTGGATTATATTTGAAGTAAACTTATTTCTATTAAAAACTTAGAATCTTAATTAATTCTAACTGGCAATTTGACCCTATATTGTTAGACTGCCTTAGTTGAGTTTCACTATGCTGTGGGTGATTTTCTTTAGTAATTTCCCATTTATGTTCCCCTAATATATTTAGTGATTCAACCTAACATTTGTTCAACTGTCAATATTCCAGATGAGGTTTTCATTTTTACTTGTTAGACTAACATCAGGTAGGCCTGGAGTTTTAATAAAATGCTTGATATGATGATTATGCAAATGACAAAAATGACAATGTAAGTTTGAGATTTTAAATTTCTGAGTTTCTTTTATGAATGTAAAGCAGTAAATGTAGAATAGAATGCAAAAAAAAAACCACAAAACAAAGCAAAAAAGCAAAAACATTCTCAACACTGCCACTTCTGCTTTTCTAATATAGTAATTATTTATTTTTGAAGTATTCCGATCATAGATCTTGTCCTCTTATTTTCAAATCTCTTCTCCCCCAGTTTTTTCTTTCTTTTTTTTAAAACTTAAAATCACTGGCTCCATGGTTTAAAAACAGAGGGCACATTGTGTAATTCTCCTTCAGATAGGTGCTACTTCACCACCACTGTCTTGCCACTGGAACTATCCCTATTCAAGTGTGGAGATCTCTAAAATGATAAATACCTACCCAGCATCCCTCAGGTTTCCAATAGGCAGCATGTATTTGGGAAGCATTATTGATTTTAAAAGGCTCTGGGTCTTAGAATTTTTCTTCTTAAGATCCTTTGCATTTTCCTTTTCAAAGGGCTTCAATATGGGGATCTGGTAAAGAAGGATTAATGCAGTTTAACAAAGTGAAAAACTAATTGAATAATTAACTCACTATTCAAATTCAAATATCTTCATTCCAAACTGCATTCACTATTTACACTTCTGTTTGGCCTCTCTGCCTGACTCTTTTCTTCTCCCTTATTGGTAAAACTTCTTGGTTGTAGTAGCCCTGACCCTGAGAAGGTAATGTAAAAGTGAACACCAGGCATGTCAGAGGAAGCCAGGGCTGCTACTGTGAAGGCCAGGAAAGCTATTGCCCCACAAGTTCGAAATCTAACATTTCAATTCCTTTAAACATTTTAGAACCCCATTAATTCAACTAAACTGACACAAAAACACAACTGGCTATCACTCCTTTTAAAAGTTAGTATTTGATAGTGTTGAGTTGCTCTGTATACCGTATTGAACCATCTTACTCCTACTTAAAACAGAATTTGAATTCAAAGCTGCAATTCAATTTCTCTGAAATTTTGACAGTAATTTCTTCACATAGTAACACTCCCATACATTTACTATCACTTTTTTAAAAACTGTGAAGAGTATTTTAATATGTGTTTACAGTGTGGACAGGCAATCATCTTACACATAGAGAAATCTGGGTTGGGGGAGGGGTGCTGCCTTTGCAGGAGGCTGTTTAACCAGTTGCCACCAATGAGACCTTCCCAGTAGTTACTTTCTATATTTTACCCCTCAAATTTTATTGGACCACTGGCAAATTTTAATCTTAGATACTAAACCAGTGATAATAACATAACATCTTAAGTGGTGTGTTCATTATTATAAAAAATTATTACATTTCTGTTAAGTCTGATCTATTGTAAGCTCAATGATTTCTTTAGACAGACACACATTAATTTATACTGATGACACAATACAACATTTTAGTTGACTGGAAATAATTTCTTAACTAAGAGAACAATTCATGAACTTTTACCGATAAGCAGCTTTCTCCTGAAGCACTAGTAGACTCAAATCCATTCTAGTTCATGGATCTTTGCAATAGTAGTCATAAAACAAACATTACGAGCAATTACTCAGATTTGTTTTAATCCCATAAACGGAAATAGTTAGTTCTGAACTTAGATTTAAAACAAAACTCACCTTCAGTAATGTTTAAGCATTTGAAGAGAAAGAAAAAGTATTGCCTTCTTAAATAAGATCATGGAAGATAAAAATTAAGTCCTAATTAAATGCAATTCCATTTGTGGAAGCACCTAATGCAGTTCCTTGCATATGGAAGGTGCTCATTGGGTGATAATTAGTTATTAGCAGCACTGGAACTAGACCAAAGGCTTCAGGACTCCAAGTCCCTTTTCCCCATTTTCTATTCCCCCCTGTAAACCTCCAGCACCTCGTCTTATGCAATTTATCATCCCTGTACAAATCACACTCAAACTGCAGTTTCCAAGAGCAGGAGAGAGATAAACAAATCAGGAAGGCTTGTGTGCAGTATCATCAGAGTCTAGACTTCCCTGAAAAGGCTCTGGTTTAAAACTATTTAGCATTTCAACTACAAATAGTCATTTACTTTTTTACTAACATCACCAGAGGCCAAATTTGTACCTGCAGGTCAGCACCAAAAGAACAATTAAAAAAGTTAAAGTAGTCTTGTGTTTAGTGAAGTAAAGCACCAAAATGAGCCTAATCAGATTGATTTTGATAATGATTCATCATCAAAGATAATGAAACATATTGCCTGTTTTGCACATTGGAGCAAAGGACAGCAAGTCCAGGCCTTCACTGGTTCTCTTCTAGATACACCTCACACCCAGGGAGAGAGAGAATAGAGATGCCAATAAAAAAGGTGGTTTTCCTAGTTTTTCAACCAACACAGTACTTATTTATTCTTTGTTTGTTTGTTTGTTTCTAATCCCCCCCGTTTGTAGTTGGGTATCCCTCACTAAACGAAAACAAATCAAAGAAACTTCTCCCTAGCCCCTATTTTCCCACACTGCCTTGGGCTGCTCCTGGTGCTGAATTCAACTATTAGAGGGCCAAGCCAGGCCAGGAAGGGGGCCCAAGAAAAAGTCTTAGGTTTGTATATAAAGTTTACAATATTCTTCTCTCCACAGCTGAGAATATGCCTTCTGAGGGTGGGCATCCAAGATACCTGTTCTGTACTGATGCTACATGAAAAATGAAATGAACTGCTCCCTGCACTTCCTCAGGCTTGGCTGCCTCATTTAAACAAAAGGAGAACACAGTTTGGATTTACCTCATTCTCACCCTCCTTGCCGAGGCAGATGTCTTAAGCACTCTATTTTAAGGATTCAAACACCATAATATTACTAATAACTCCACATACTTGTTTGCGTTTCCCACGTTACCTATAAATGTCAAAAGCAATGACTTGCAGCCCGCTTTAATCTTGCGACAGCTTTATTATCACTGGTTGGCTGAACTTCAAGAAAAGTTATGACAGTGGCGAAGTTCTGCAAACTGCAGCGCATATTTCGGTAATTAGGCAAAGGAGGGTGAGCTACGTTTAGAATGCACAGCTGAGATTATTTGCTAAACATTTAAGATGCTGAGGTATATCACATTCCTCCAAAGACAGCTTTTGAAGGATGATTTACAAAGCTTTTTTTTTACCGTTTACCTCCCCCTCCCCCCGCCACCGAGTTAGGCTGCTTTAGCAACAGCTCTTACTTGAAAATGCATCTTCTGGAAATATTGTATTTGCGATGTGAGAAGGTGGGAAGAGGGCGTGGTCTGAGAGGCTGTGATTTTTATTTTCTATTGTTTTGAACTCAGATTTCTTGAATGACTGCATCTCTCTTACGAATGTTTCAAGTCATTGAAACTGATTTTTTTCCGTGTTTCTTGCATCAGGCCAAGGTTTTCCAATTTTGGGTAGAAGTAACATAAAGACAACTTAAAATACAGTTTGATCCCACCCAAACCAATCCATTTGTCTTTTTTCGAAACTTAATTGTCAGTTAAGTCAATGCTAACAAATACCTAATGTTAGGTCAGGAGTGGTGAGATAAGATGGCCACCAGGGGCTGAAGCCCGTGAAAACTGGCTGACATTAGATGAAGATTACTGGAGCGGCAGGAAAAACCATGGCAATTCGCACCTAAAGACGACTGACCAATGATACGTCGACTGCATGTATAAAATTCTTTCCCGTCTTAGGCTCGGGCACCACTTCCTCGGCCCCCAACCAGTGGACTGGAGAACCTCGCCCGGGTGCGCAACCCCCAATAAAGCTCTGTATTGCCCCATTTTGTGGCTGATTGGCAGTATTTCCTCGGCGGAATACTAATAACCTTACATTTGGTGCCGAAACCAGGGAGGAGCTGTTGTCTACTGAGACCACTCCTCTCCGTCCGTTCCCCGAGGAGACCTCAAGGCTGTTCCACTGGCCCGGACTGAAGAATCAGGGTAAGTGTCACAGCCTCCAGCTTCTGACCCCTGGACACTGATTCCGGGCCCCCGCCTACAAATTGCAGCTGCGTCGGACTGACCCTTCTAGGAGAGACTGCTCTCCTTCTGCTGGGGGTTTCAGGTACCGGTGGAGACGTCCCTGGGCCTAAACCCCAGTTTGCCTGCTGAATCAGTAAATTGGGTTGAGGGATGCCGATTATCCGTTTACTGATTACTGCGGGGTCAGAAACTGGAGGACAGGAGTCCAAACCAGACCCTAAATCGCCTCTAGGGTGCCTTCTAAAAAATCTGGACAAGATTGACCCTGGTCTGAAGCGAAAGCACATGATTTTCCTGTCTACCACAGCCTGGCCGTTGTATCAGCTCAACAATAGCGAGACCTGGCCTCCTGATGGCACTTTCGATTTCACTACCTTTACTGACTTAGACAATTTCTGTAGACGGACTGGCAAATGGTCTGAGGTTCCCTACATCCAGGGATTCTGGGCCTTGTGCTCCCATCCTGAACTCCGTGCTCAGTGCTCCATGGCCCAGGTTCTCCTGGCTCGAAGTGATCCTGAACCCCGTGCCCTCCTAAGCCCAGATCTCCTAAGTCTTCTGCTCCTGAACTCTCCTCTTTCTCCAACCCCCCTGAAGATCTGTCCTCTCCCCCTCCCCCTCTGTATCCTCCTCTTCTATCAAATGCCCCAACCTCTGCTCTTCCTGAACAACAGGGTGCCAGTCCCCCACCTCAACCCCTTTCCTCTCCTGTCAGCTCACACACTCTATCTCGTCTGAATCTAGAATCCCCAGAATCCCTCATATGCCTTCTTTGAGAGGTGGTGGGGGCAGAAGGTGTCATTCAGGTCCACGTTCCCTTTTCCCTGACTGACCTTTCCTCTATTGAGAAACCTCTGGGCTCCTTCTCCACTAATCCCACTAACTTTATCAAAGAATTCCAATACCTGGTTCAGGCCTATGACCTTACCTGGCATGATTTACATATTATAATAACCTCCACCATGAACCCAGACAAACGAGACCGCATCCGAACCACAGCCTGGACTCATGCAGATCAGGTCCATGCTACCAACTCTCTCATGCCAGTGGGGGCAGAAGCAGTGCCTGAGACAGAGCCGGACTGGGACGATCAAGTCTGGCGGGCAGGGCGGAGGTGCCATGACCAGATGGTTGAGTGCCTAATAGGCATGCACCAATCAGCCGAGAAAGCGGTAAACTATGATAAGCTCCGAGAAGTTACTCGGGGCCCCGGGGAAAATCCAGCTCTGTTTCTTAACAGATTAACGGAGGCAATGGTACTCCATACCCGCCTAGACCCATCCTCCAATGCTGGAGCTACTGTTTTGGCCACACATTTTATTTCCCAGTCAGCTCCAGACATAAGGAGGAAACTCAAAAAGGCTGAAGACGGGCCACAAACTCCCATCCGAGATCTGGTAAACATGGCATTTAAAGTCTTCAATAACCGGGAGGCAGAGGCTGAGGCCACTCGTCAGGCGCGCCTACAGCAGAAGGTAGCTTTGCAGACCCAGGCTATCGTAGCAGCCCTGCGGCTGGCAGAAAACATCAGTGCTGAGACTAAGCTTAAGTCCGGGCCCAGAAAAACTCCACCCGGACCCTGCTTCAAATGCGGTAAGGACGGGCGGGCACTGGGCTCGCCAATGCCCGCAGCCATGGCCACCGACAAAGCCCTGCCCTGACTGCTGGCAGCTTGGCCATTGGAGAGATGCATGTCCCCTTAAGGGTTTGTCCCCTGTGCCTCCATGTGGGGGACCAGCCGCTCAGGGCGAGAACTCCTCTCCGGCCACAGCATAGCTTCTTGGACTTCTGGATGACTGATGCGGCGCGGACTCGAAGACCCCCATCACCCTCACTGAGCCCAGGGTAACGCTGCAGGTAGCGGGTAAGTCCATCTCCTTCCTGGTAGACATGGGGGCTACCTACTCTGTCCTACCATCATTTTCAGGTTCTCTTACTCCTTCCCAGATCTCGGTCATGGGAGTTGACAGGACCCCACCACACCCCTTATGGAATCCTCCGCTAAACTGTAGCTTGATGGCCCCCCCTTTTCTCACTCCTTCCTTGTAATACCCTCATGTCCTGTTCCACTTCTAGGGTGAGACATGCTCCAGCAATTACGAGCTACTCTCCAAATCACACAAACCCCAGCTCCCTCCTCCTCCCTTATCTTCTCCCTGTTAGAAGACCCAATGCTTCCCCCGAGCCCTCCCATCTCCCCCTCCATTGTGAATCCTCAGGTATGGGACACATCTACTCCAGTCATAGCTTCCCATCACTCTCCGGTCGTCATTAAGCTCAGGCAGCCTGATACTTTCCCCTATAGACCCCAATTCCCCATCTCGCATGCAAATCTTAAAGGCTTACAACCCATCATCACTTGCCTCCTCAGTCAAAAACTCCTAATCCCCACCAACTCCCCATGCAATACCGCCATTCTCCCAGTAAAGAAGCCATCTGGGGTGTATCGACTAGTTCAAGACCTTAGACTTATCAATGCAGCAGTCATCCCGATACACCCTGTTGTCCCCAGCCCATATACGCTCCTCTCCAATATCCCACCTAATACCACCCATTTCTCAGTATTAGATCTAAAAGACGCCTTCTTTACTATCCCACTCCACCCTGAGTCCCAGTTTCTCGTCGCTTTCACTTGGACAGATCCCAATACCGCCCTGTCCCAGCAACTCACCTGGACAGTCCTGCCTCAGGAATTTCGAGACAGTCCCCACTTATTTGGCCAGGCTTTAGCCTGAGATCTTGCTTCCTGTGACTTAACTCCCAGCACGGTCCTCCAGTACATGGATGACCTACTTCTATGCAGCCCATCTTTACAGGACTCCAAGCAACAGACTGCCCTCCTCCTCAATTTCTTGGCAGACAAGGGATACTGAGTATCCAACAAGGCTCAACTCTCAAGCTAACAAGTAGTTTACCTAGGCCTCTCCATAACTCTAACTTCAATATACAGAACATACACCCCTATGTCTCCTGGACTGTCAGACATCACTGATCTCACCAATGAAATCCTCACACATGAAGAGGCTTTAGATGATAATATAGCCTCAAAAAAGCAGGAAGACCCCTTCTCTTGGCTAAACCTTATATGGCAGGGCATCCAACTTTTCAATGTCATAGACATAGGGAACATCACCAACTGCTTTCTATGCGCCTTTCTTGATTGCTCTCCTGTCACGGCTGTTCCAATACCTGCTCCTCTCAATACCACTACCTCACCTATACCATTTTCTCTTGAAGATGTCCCTCTCTTCCAAAATCAAATGGATGCCCCTCAGATATGCTATACTACTGGCAGCTCCTCCTGTAACCAGACGGTGGCCATAACCGGATCACCACCAGCCCTTCAGGAACGAATTTGCGAAGCCTCCCGAATTACTTTTAACCAGATGTTACTCCAGAACTACTCACCCCATCCTGACCAAACATCCGACTTCTGACCCCCCTTCCCCTTTCTACACCCCTATCTCAGCAGGAAGTAGCCAGATCCAAAACCAGCGCCCTCTATCCTATTAAAGAGGTCGGAATGTTAGGTCGGGTGAGATAAGATGGCCACCAGGGGCTGAAGCCCGCGAAAAACTGGCTGACATCAGATGAAGATGACTGGAGTGGGGGAAAAACCATGGCAACTCACGCCTAAAGAGGACTGACCAATGATACGTCCACCGCTTGTATAAAATTCTTTCCCCTCTTAGGCTTGGGCACGACTTCCTTGGCCCCCAACCTGTGGACCAGAGAACCTCGCCTGGGTGTGCAACCCCCAATAAAGCTCTGTATTGCCCCATTTTGTGGCTGATTGGCAGTATTTCCTCTGAGGAATTCTAATAACCTTACACCTAATGCAGACCCTGGCATTTATATTTTGTTAAAAGGTCATATACTTCAACAATTTCTTAAAGGAATTTTTTCCCCTAGCACAGTAATGGATTTCAATGAAAAACCCCTTCATTCAGCTTTCTTTATAACCAAAATCATGGACAGGAAGAGATTGTAAAATCTGTGACTGAAAATAATGCAGATTTTGCTTAAGTGTATAAATTTAGTCTAATTAACACCCAAGTTTAATTCCTAAAGTTGGCCTCCCTAGACTCATAGTTAAGAAAACCTATCTGTCAACTGCCAAAACCTTTAATTTTTGTTTTGATTTGAAATTCGAGCTATCTTCATCAATCCCATAAATTTCTTACAAGTTAACCTGAGTATCATTTAACAAGTTGACAAAAGTTGTTTAAATTTCCACAGGAAAATATGTGCTTGTTGTGAGTGAAAGGGAAACTACCAATCCTATTTATACCATCCCTTCTGTTGCAAGACATTATGTTTCACTCTGTGAGGAATACAGAGCAAAATTCTTTCATTCTCATTCTTCTTTCTTCTCACCTGTTCTTTCCTCACTTATCTCTTCTGCCTTCTCTCCTCTTTCCTTCTCTCCCAAACTATATCTTGAATCTAGAGTTAAAATAGGTTTAGAGAAACAAAATATATGTAAGATAAAGCAAAATTTTAAAAAATTACAAGTGTATAAAGAGATTAAGCCAAGGAAAAAAACAGACCTAGAAATGAGAATCTCATAAAATATATGCCATTATCCAATACAATTGCTGAACATTGGCTGCAAACTGACTTTAAGCAGGATAGAGTTTGGTTGGTTGTGTGATTGGATCCTCAACGTTTTTAAGAAAGAGTAAATCCAAAAATTGGGAAAGCACAAGTATCTCTGATCACAGAATGAACAAAAATTTTCTTTCAACAACACTGTGGGAGAGGAAAAAAATTTACTCTTCTGGGTACTTTCATCTGGTCTAATAATTGACATGAGCCTGATGAACAAGAGAAAATAACCATATTTAATTGCATGTGTATGTATAGGAACCCTACATGCATGACAGTTCACAGACAGAAAGGTAAAAGGAAGTGCACGAGATATCCTGAGCTATGGAATGGGGCAAGATGTCTGTCCCAAGGCTCAGAGGGGAAGAGGATAATTTCCTAGGAAGGTAAGAGCAGGTTTTTATTAATTAGATGTTTCCTCTGTCCTATAGATATGTCATAAAAATAATTTCTGGTAATGACTTTATTATTAGCAAGGCCCAAATTTAAATTCTTTAAGGGAGCAGTGAAAGTTTCTCATGAGCCTGCAGGGTCTTGATTGTCTTCAGCTAAGTAGCACATCTTGGGGATGCCTGTTCTGAACCCCTTCAGTGCTTATAAGAAGGACACTTCACAATATTATGCAACAAACAGGGTCATTTACCACAGAGTAAGCAACTTCATACATTTATTTATCATACTTTTCACTTTAACCCCATGCCTTCTTACTGAGACCCAATTCAGTAAATGCTGTCTTACAAGTCTGCTAATATGCTTTCGGATGGCCTGGCTTACTTCAGCAGTATATAATATATTACCTAAAACAATAAATGCACTATATATCTTTCAACAGATCTCGCATTAATATTTCGTTCAGTTGAGCTTTGTCAGACACTGGCAAGCACTGACTGCAAGATTATGCTTCAGACAGAAATCTAGGCTACAGCAAGCCTGTGTTTCACTAGGTACAGATTCTTATAGTCTGAAAGTCAGAAGAATTCCAAGAGATTTGATCCTATCTTTGTTGCATCCTAAGTAGATACCATCTAGAATGCTAAGTGTGTCTGCATTACTCATATTCAAGTTTACCATTTATAAGATTACCGGTAAATAAGGGGGAGAGAGAGACAGTGCTAAAAACACTACATGCTTTTCCCAGAAAAGAGATCAAGAGTAAGTTTGATACCCATGTTACTTTTGCTTCATCTTTTACATGAATATCAAGAACTTGCATACATTTTTTGTAATATTTGTAAGTTTCAAATAATATTTGTTTTTATAAAATACAGACATGGAAAACTGTAAGTTTGCCTTCCTTTTTCTGAAACACGTTTAAAACAACTTTCTACCCACCATACGTTATCTAAATAAAATGAGTTCTTTCAGCTATTTTTATTTTGTATTATTTGGCCTTCAGAATAAGGAGTAGAATAGATTAAATGCAATAAATATTGATCTGTATTTATATCAAAAGTAAATATACAAGCTAGGCACAGATAAGTATTTGGTTTCTCTGAAAACCATTTTTCTAAAGCTTAATTCAGTGTGTGTTTTGTTTTTAGAACTCATTAAATATCCAATATTTTAAAATTATAAGTCAAAACTATTGTAAAAATCTTCTTTGGAAGTTACAGTGTCCTGGAAAATTGTGAGAAATGGCATGATAAGTAATTTAAACACTCAATATAACCTTCATAAAAGAGAACTTGCCAATGAAGTCTTCTTTCTTTAGTCTTTCAAAAAAGGAAGAAAAATTAGCAACAAAAAATATGTAAGAAAAACTGTTAGTGTAGACCTGTAAATTGGTGCAAGAAAAGAAGAAGTAAAAAAAAATTGTCATTTATTTCATATAACTCAAGTCACTTGGAGCAAGTAAATGTTGGCAACATCGTTTTAATTTCAAATTAGAAACTGCATATTTTTAAAATGCTATGATCCATTATTTTGTTACATGTAGTATTATATTTTTAAATGGGATACCTAGAAATTTAGCTATGTGACTCACAATCTTTTCTACAGAACCAAAACAATTAAAAGTCAGCTTTTCTCCTATATTCAACTAGCTAATACATCTCAATCTCCCAGTCACGCATAACCTCTTAAAGATCTTCTGAAATCATGGCACAATTACTTCTCTGCATTTTTGGAGTAAGTAGCAGCGAGCAAACTGCCAAATACCTGAGGATAGGTTTTTTTTTCACAGTGGTTTATGAGGAAAATGGTGTAACAAAACCGTTGAGTGTCATACAAACTAAGGTTCATTTACTTTGTATCCTTCAAGTGCTAAATGCAAGGGATGTGAAAAAGAACAAACCAAGCACTAAATTGAATCCCAGGGTTCCAGCTATTTGTGCTTTAGGACTGACCTCCCAGGAACACCTAATTCAAACAAAGCAGCTTTAGTGAAGTAGATAAAATAGAAATTTGGAGCCAAGGTTGGTTGTGTATTCTCTAGTCATTGTTTCTTACTGTGATATAATAAGAAATACTATTGATCTTTGTCCTCAGTTCCTGGCACACAATTTCTGAAACCCTTTGAATTTCTTTAGTGATAGGAATGTCTTTTGTTATTCTTAAAGGCCTTTTTGGAGTAACTTGAGTTTATGCTAATGAGGTCATTTAGGATGGAGCCCCTAGATAAGCTCAGGGTGAGGCTGTTCATCAAAAAGATGGAGTAATTAGTGGTTGGAAATTTCAGCCCCACCCATCAACTTTTGATAAAGGGAAGGGGTTTGGGGGTTTGTGGGGTGGAAATTAAGCTCTATAGAAACTCCTAACAATGAGCTTTGATGAGCTTCCTGGTTAGTGAATGCAATCGGGTGCCCAGATGCACCTCAGTTCTACAGAAACAAGTTCCTGTGCCTGGAGGACCATTCTGGACTTTGCCTTATGTAACTCTCCACCTGGCTTGTGTTTTTGTATCCTTTATAATATTTTTTATGTAAGTAAATGGCTCCCCAAACTTTACGAGAATTGGATTTATAGCTAATCAGTCAAATGTACAAATGACACTCTGCACTTGCTATTGGAATCTGAAGTGGGGCAATTTGGTGGGACTTGTGGTATATGATGCCATCTTCAGGTGTAATATGTCAGAACTGATTTAAATTTGTAAGACATGCATTTGGTGTTTGTTAAGAATTGGAGAATTGTGTGGTGATGCAGGGAAATGGCAGACTTATCATAAGATTGTTCTTACCAGGCACTCTGATTTTGTATAGATATTGGATAGCTGTCTGTTTCATGGTCTCCTCCCCAATTTCAAAAGTAGGATGTTAATCAGTCTGCCAGTGATTTTCAACCTTTTTCATCTCATGGCACACATTAAACTAATTACTAAAATTCTGCGGTACACCAAAAAATATATTTTTTTGCTAATTTAACAAAAAATAGGTATAATTTTAATTTATTTACACAAATATAATAATAATTACCTACACTTTTTGCTCCAAAGTGACTTTTAAAAAAGTGACTTGTATATAAGGATTTCTGTTACCAAAAATTAACCAATCAGAAGCAACCTTATATTATAACCTGACCAATAAGATGCAACTTTATTATATGACTTATATATGTATAGTTCAGGACAGGGCATTCACACCATACAGCTATTGTTGGGTTGGCTATTGTCATATTTTTATGTGACAATCTAAGGGAAAAGAAGTCAGTGCCCCTGACTAATTAGTCATGTAGTGCATGTTTTAAAAATTCTTGTAGCACATTGCTTGAAAATCTCTGGACTAAGCCAATCAGGATAGTCCCATTTCAATTGACAATTGTAGTTTAGCATTAGATGATATAAAACAGGCAAATAAGATGTTAGGAATATGTGCTGGAATTATTTTTTTTCTGAAAATGAATGCCAACAGGGTGTTCATTTACTCTGAACATTTTCATGTGAGTGTGAGTTGCCTGGATCTGCATCAGCTATCTGTGCTCCCACCCATGGAACACCTCATGACAGAGATATTCTCAGTTCCACCAATTTCACATGACAAATCACTGTGATAAAAATCAATTGGTGTTAATTACATTATTCAAAGATAGATTTGCAACTATAAACTCACAACATCAATTATCCTTACAGTAGAAAATTAAGAAAGTCTGACAGGCAATGAAGGAGACATTTAGGTGATTCTATAATACCAGCATGCAACTGGCCTTCTCATGTAGTTGAGTCTAAGTATCTTTTTGTTTTTATTTTTTAATATTTTTCCCTAAGTTCACTTTTTCCTTCCCTGCATGACTTTTTTTCTATACCTTGAATTGTATCCTTCTATGTCTTTCTCCATGCCCATTCAAGAACATAATTTGCGGTTGCCGGCCAAGATGGAGGTGGAGGTAGATTCACTGTGCCTCCTCTCACAACCAAGATTAAGGACAACAAAAATATAGAACCAAAAAAAAGAAAACCCAACCAGGACAGAGAGAAAATTGAATAGTGCGGGAGTCCAACAATGATTCACCCAGACCAGTAGAGGGGCAGAGTCAGCTACCCTAGGAGTCCACGGCCAGGACACAGCTGGATAAGACGGTGGTGGTCCCAGGTACATGGTTACCCCAGGCACACAGGAGGGGGCGTTGCCAAATAGAAGCAGACCCAGGGAGGTGCGTGGGGCTGCTGACCATGGACACAAATTCGCGTGCAGATAAACCAGGCTAAGGCGGGCAGCAGGACAGACTGTGTGTTGCGGGGCTCCAGCACTAGGAAGTGAAGCCTAGAAGCACCCATTGAAAACACTTGTGGGGATTGAGGTTCCGGGAGGGAGTCCCAGCCTCACAGGAGAATTCATTGGGCAGACCGGCGGGGTCCTGGAGTATGTGCAGGCCCACCCACATGGAGGTCAGCACCAGGGAGGCCCAATTTGATGGGGGAAGGAGGCTGAGGGGACTAGAAGCTGCAAGAGAGCACTGAGCAAGTGCCATTGTTCTCTCTTGGACCCCACCCCACATCCAGTATCACAACCCAGCAACTGGGCTGCCCCGCCCTGGGGAATGCCTAGGCACGGCTTCTAACTACATAACAGTCACCACCAGACAAAAACAGAAAGACCAAAACCAAGGATGGCTCAGATGGGAGTGCAGACTGGAGCCCTGGAACTGATTCATCTGAGTGACCAGGAGATGGTCAACCTATCAGATACAGAGGTCATAGGACTGGTGGCCAACCTATCAGAAGCACAGTTCAAAACTCTGGTGATTAGGAAGCTCACAGAATTGGTTGGATTTAGTCTCAAATTAGATGAACAAATGAAGGCTACACTAAGTGAAATGAAGGAAAACACACAGAGAACCAATAGTGATGGGAGGAAAACTGGGACTCAAATCAATGGAGTGGACCAGAAGGAAGAAAGAAACAACCAAACAGAAAACAAGGAAGAAACAAGAATTCAAAAAAATGAGGAGAGGCTTAGGAACCTCCAGGACATCTTTAAACATCCCAACATGCTAATTATAGGGGTTCAGAAGGGGAAGAGGAAGAGCAACAAGTGGAAAACTTGTTTGAACAAATAATAAAGGAGAACTTCCCCAATCTGGCAAAGGAAATAGACTTCCAGGAAGTCCAGGAAGCTCAGAGAGTCCTAAAGAAGTTGCACCCAAGGAGGAACACACCAAGGCACATCATCATTATATTAGCCAAGATTAAAATGAAGGAGAGAATCCTAGAAGCAGCAAGAAATAAGGCGATAGTCACCTACAAAGGAGTTCCCATCAGACTGTCAGCTGATTTCTCAAAAGAGACCTTGCAGGCAAGAAGGAAATGGAAAGAAGTATTCCAAGTCATGAAAATCAAGGACCTACATCCAAGATTGATCTATCCAGCAAAGCTGTTATTTAGAATGGAAGGGCAGATAAAGTGCTTCTCAGATAAGGTCAAGTTAAAGGAGTTCATCATCACCAAGCCCTTATTATATGAAATGTTAAAGGGACTTATCTAAGAAAAAGAAGATAAAAATATGACAGTAAAAATACAGGAAACTCACAGATATTAACAATCACACCTAAAACAAAAGCAAACTAAGCAAACAGCTAGACCAGGAGCAGGAACGCAGAAATGGAGATCACATGGAGGGTTAGCAAGAGGGGAGTGGGAGGAGGAGAGAGAGGGAAGAAAGGTACAGAGAATAAGTAGCATTGATGGTGGGTAGAAAATAGACAGGGGGAGGGCAAGAATAGTGTGGGAAAAGTAGAAGCTAAAGAACTTATGAAACATGGACATCAGCTGAAGGGGGGAATGTGGGTGGGAGGGGGTGTGAAGGGTGGAGGGGAATGATGGGGG